>SKCR01029486.1:0-79171 GCA_019454045.1 Zanthoxylum bungeanum | reverse complement strand
ACATTCTACTTCAAAGGGCTTAGTGAAATCAGATGTACCGAGTATTGGAGTCGTAGTTAATCGGTGCTTGATCTCTTCGAAGGAAGTTTGGGCTCGTTCCCCCCATTTGAATGGTTCTTTCTTCAACAATTGTGATGTGTTTCCCTCATAAATACACGATGGTTTCCCTCATAAATAGGCATTTATTGGCATTAGTCACTAGTTGATTCTTGTCCAGTGTCTCTAAAACATTTGTGATGTGTGATAAGTGTTGCAACTAATCGGGGCTATACATTAGAATATCATCAAAGAATGACAACACAAATTTTCTGAGATATGCTCGGAAAATGTTGTTCATGGTAGCCTGAAACGTGATAGGCGCATTAATTAACCCCAATAGCATCAAAGTGAACTCGTAGTGTCCCTCATGCGTCCAAAATGTCGTTTTAGCTATATCTTCAGTCCTTACTCTAATTTGATGATATCCCAAAAGTAGATCGATTTTGGAAAAAGAAAATCTCGTCCCATATATCTCATCCAAAAACTCATCAATTATGGATATAGGGTTTTTGTCAGGATCACCGCATTTAACACCCTATAGTCCACATAAAATCTCCAGCTTCCATCTTTCTTTTTTACCAAAATCACTGGACTTGCATATGGAGAGCAGCTCAGCTGGATTACCCCGCTGTCAACATCTCTCTAACCATTTTCTCCATCTCATTTTTCTGGACTCACTGGCTCACAGAAAACTGAATCATACCTCTTCAACAGGACCCCAATATCGCCTCTCTCCTGTCCCTCACCACCCTCTATAATACTACTTGTCTGTCCCTTGACCAGATTCCACAACAAAATTCCAAAAAGCTTCACTTCAGTAGTCTTCAACAGGGAAGTCATAGACAGATGCCTTGGGATACTGACCTGTCTCCGTTGCCCAAACAGACTCCGAATTTGACTAATATTACTGCCCCCGTACCGAATAATCATTGCCACGTCACTTATCAATGGTCTCCCACGGCCTTCTCCTGATTCCTCCTCCTGCTGTAGACATATTGCACATGCGGTCCGGAGTTGCGTGGGCTGCCCCAGTGATCTCAGGCCCATTCTACAAATCCATGGCATCCTTCTCCTTCCCTGCATTTTGATCCCTAACAGGTACGGTTGTTTCAGTTATAGATATTCAATTCGTAATCAAATTCAGAATTAAATTGTCATCCAAATCCAAACACTAGTAACTTTTGAGGATCCATGGAGGATAGGCATGTGATGGAAAGAAGGATGGCTAGTGGATATCCATTACTCAATCCAAACCTAAAAAGTTATAATTCCTACGTAAAATCCTATATTACCTAGGGGAGTTCATAGGGTTGGGTCAACTCGCGATCTGACCCGATCGGGTTTGTAAAATAAAAAATGTAATTTCAAGTCAGATTCGACCCAACCCGTAAATAATGATCAGGTCATGGGTTCAATATAAAAAATTGGGTTTGACCCGACCCGATCCGTAATTAATGATTTTTCTCTTTTCCCCTCTAGTTAATTTATTATAATTTGATTTAACTACAAGCCCTATCAAAATTATATCATAAAAAATATATATCATGCATGTATTTTTCTGACCCGATATGACCCGACCCGCGCGGATTACACTTTAAATATTTCAGGTTTCGGATCCTCCGACCCGACGTGATCTTCACCGATGATTAGATTATTAGATTCGACAACAAATGAGTAATGACTCCATTTGACAGCAGCTATGAATTAAAAGTTACAACACCTTAATCCCAAAATAATCTCTAAGTAGCTGCTAGAATGGGACTTGATAGATAGATAGATAGATACCATATGGTTAAGTTAGAATCAAATTCACAATGTACGTACATGTCTTTTAAAACATAAGTTTGTTTCATTCGACTCTCTTGGTTTTGTGATTCTTTACATACTTGTATTACCATGTAACAGAGCAGCTACCGGGAATACTTGAAACTCAAAACTAAATTTGAGGCGTTGCAGCGAACTCAGAGGTATATATATGATCATCCTTTTTTTCACCCCTCGCTTTTGCAAGATTTACACATAAATGTTTCTGAAGTTTTTAAATTTGTGCAGTATTCTAAAAGACGCCTCTTAGGTATATGATCATCATTTTCATCATCTTCTTCCTCCCATCTATATTAGTCAACACAATAACCATAATTTTAAAATCCCAAAATTCTTCAATTATTTTTGCTAGTTCCTCATCAAATCGTATCCTTAATTTTCGATTATCTATCAATACAAGATTTTCCTTGATCCCATTTAGACGTTGGGCTACCGCCTGACTAGCGCTTAACACCTTTTCGAACAATCCATTTGTGAACATGTACTTTTTATTTTGGTTGCCTGTAGGAATCTTCTTGGAGAGGATTTGGGGCCTCTGAACTCGAAGGAACTGGAGCAGCTTGAGCGTCAGCTAGAGTCATCCCTGAAGCATGTTCGCTCCACCAAGGTTACTCAAGTTTCATGTTTTAATTAAAAAAATATATTTTTAGGTTTTATATCCATGACATGGTACTATCATTACAAAAATCTTCTAGGCATATCATTATTCATTATTCATATTAAGATCCTCATTTGATTTTGCTAACCTTTTATTATTTTTTGACACCTAAATATTGATTAATTGTTTAGTTATGTTTTTATAAACTACCAATCATATGTATATGTATATGTTAGAATCAAATTCAAATCATGATAAAATCTTCATCCTTAAAATTTCTTCGAAAATTTCCACTAAACTCTGGCTTGATCATTTTTTAGCAGAAAATATAGAAAAGATGCCCTCCATTTTTAATAGATTTGCATTATTACTATTTTTCTATGGCAAGGATATTATACCTCAAATACCATAGTTTGTGAAAATTTCAAGTTCATATCATTTCATCAGTCTGAAATTTTAGAAATTCTTAAGTTTAACACAATCCGAAAGTTAACTTAAGAGTTAAGGATTATCTAAGCCTTATATTATTAACTTATGGATTGTCCCCAGCCGATGTGAGATATTTTTCTCAATATTCCCTCACGTATAAACTATTCTTTTGACTGGTTGAGATTGGCTCTAATACTAAAAAAAAATTATGATCTAACTTAACCCGAAAATTAGCTTATGAGTTAAAGGTTCTCCAAGCAAAACTTAAGAAGTAAAGTATATATAGAATGAAGTAAAGGATTTTTTTGAAAAACACGAAAATATTTAATTACAAATTAAGACATAAACCTTTTAGCGAAACTTAAGAAGTGAAGGGGTTATGAATATAAATTAGAAAACATATCAATAAATTTATAATAATAATAATAATAAATATGTGTACTAGCTAATTATTTAGGTGATTGGGCTTCTGTTGGCTATCAAAATCATTAAGCTCTTTTTACAGGAAGAATGCTTCTGCTATCTGTATGCCTGCATATTTTATTCTAACATATTTTGGATTAATGTAAACTTTTGTGCAGACACAGTTTATTCTGGACCAGCTTTCTGATCTTCAAAACAAGGTACAAAAATTTGACACAAATTAATTGCCAGTGATTCAAATTTTCTTGCTCTTATAAATTAATAACTAACAAAATTATCACATTTCAGGAACAAATGTTACTAGATGCTAACAGAGCTTTGACAATAAAGGTAACATTGCACTCTTCATATCAACTACAATAGTTTATAAAATTAATTTTTTAGGATATTTGATTCATTTTTCATTGTAAGATTTAATAAATATCACCACTCTTAATGTTCGCTATAGAGATGGTAGAATACCCGTGGTGGCGTAGCGTAATTTAAAATGAACCATGTCAAAAGTATTGTAAATCTTTATGTGATTTATTTCATAAATGTTCATATTTTATAGGCTTGTGCAAATTTCTTGGACTAGATTGGCTTCCAATAAATGTAATATTGTTTATTCAACAATGCTTGAAAAATTAATATTGGCAGCTGGATGAAATCAATGCAAAAACTCAGTTTCGACATTCATGGGAAGGCAGTGAGCAACAGATGGCTTATAATCCTCAGCATACTGAAACTCAAGGATTATTCCAGCCTATTGAATGCAATCCCACTTTGCAAATTGGGTAAAAATAATTGATTAAAATTTCAAATTCCTGATATATATATATATATATATATATATTTTATAATTTTAATTTCATTAAAATTTGTTTAATTTGTGTAGGTATAATCCTTCATGTTCAGACCAGATGACAGCAACAACTCATGGGCAACAAGTGAGTGGTTTCATCCCAGGATGGATGCTTTGAGAGTTTGGTCATGTGTAAATTGATGCTTCTTGATGTTTGGTAATATGTAAATGGTTTTCAAGAGCATATGTAAAACCCCATATTTACATTAAAAAAGAAAACAGCAGTGACTGATCTATTTGGGAGGATTCTGGAACCTTAATTTAGGCTTTGTAAGCCACTGATATTTTATCTGGAAACTTAAATATGAGACCTGATTATTTATTACATTTTGTTCATTTTGGAGAATTATGAGTATATCTTTTGCTTTTGAATGCAGTGACTTACTAGTTCATATCATATTTGAAAAATAAGAATAAAGATTGCTGTTATATGTCAAGCGCCGTAAAATACCTAAAAATGAAATCATAAAGATATAGTGAGTTTAATGTAATGGATCTTGTTCAGGCAAATACTGTGAACAAAAAGCAATCCAATATATGGAGGGGTTATATAGAAATTAAGAAACTAGGCCCATGAAAGTAATGTTTTCCTGTAGCCTGTTGTGTATAATTTGGGCTACATGACTACAAGTTTTTAAAAAATAAATTAATTAACAACTTTCCAGATTTGATATATAGATATCCAAGGAAAGGTGATAGCCCAAGTAGTAAACATATGAAGTATGAGGCCACGTCTCTTTTATTTGTTTTTATTTAAAATAAATTATTTAAATTATCTTTATCTCTTATACTCCCTCACCCTCACGTTCTCTCTTTCTCCCAAAACTCATCAATCATTAACCACTACTCCTAATACCACTCAACTCTTTCCATTATATAAACAAATCAACCCTAAATCTTTGTATGGTTTTTAACGTGAAACAAATGGGAAAGTATGTGCAGTGTGTTTTGATGAGTAAATAGAGTGATTGAAGATAAATTTCAGTGAGCAGATAGAGAGAAAAACAAACCAATATAAAGCGAAAGTCAGCGTGCAGAGAGAGAAAGTGGCTTTCCGGCGACGTCTGGCCACCGTTTCTAGAAAGTGACCACTCTAGGATAATCCCCTCAACGAGACAAAGCTAATGTTGCCGGTCCGCCACCGTAACTCCTCCGCACCCGCCCGCATACGCCTCCACATGCCGCAACGCCACTGCCGTGCATGAATCTCACATCTCAGACCAGAATCTTCCCATCATTGAAATGAGACAAAATTGGAGTTATCATCGTTTGACTGTTTGTCAGTAACCACCGTGCATCCGTCATCATCACCACCATTGTGATCCTCGTGACATGTATTGTCCATTAATCACCTTGTTGTGCAATTTTGAAGTCGTTGGAGCTCGGTATGTTATTGTTACAGTTTTGGGGGGTGTAAATACAAAGTTTTGAAAATTTCTGACTAAATTATAATTTTGACATAAATAGGGACAAATCTATAAATTTGTAGTTTTTAAGGATTAATTAATGAAATTTATGAGTAGTAGGACTAAATTGAGGAATTAGAAAAATTTTGGGGTAAATTAAAAATTTAGAAAAGTAAAAGTATAATTTTAGCAAAATAGAGGCATATGATTGTAATTTTACATATTTTCATATTTTGGTGAGGATATAGATACATAGAGGGTTATTACGTAGATTGAGGTAATTACCATGCACGATGATTACTATAACATAATTGTTTGATGATTGATACTTAACGTGAAAGTTTACATATTATTGCAATAATATATATATACACACACACACGCACACACACATACACACACACATGGTTGAAATTCATAATGAGTTATTGATAGCATGAAGTTATAAATTTGTGAATATGATTTCGGCATAAATATATGACTGCGTTATGAGTTGAGACTTGTTTATTGCGTGATTTTTGAAATGAGATTGAGGTATTGAATGTGAACCTTTGTTGTATGGGATGATGTGAGTTGTTATTGTTATGCTGTCAGATTTTGTATAATAGTGATCGGAGATGCGGGGTTATACAAGGTTAGCATAGGTGTGTGGTTTAATCCCCCTCTTGCATATTTATGCGAGGTTATATTGTGGGAAACCTTGAAAAATATTTTGTTACTCTCCTAATGGTTTCAATCCATTATTATACCAAATTTAGTTGGCAAACCCTGTTTGTTTGATGTTGTCTTGTATGAGTGTGGTTTGACTGTGATAGTTCTTTCATAGTAAAAGTTGTTCCCAAATATTTTATATATATATATATATATATATTGAGTAAGGTTATATTGAGAGTTTGAGTGCTTTACTTACTAGGCTCTTTAAGCTTACCCTCATTTTTCCCAAACAACCTAGGTAGCTCACTAGCTCAATAGTAACAGTACCAGGATCTGATCGCTTACCACAGCCGCTATACAGGTTGGTCCATATATTTATTTTGAAATAGGAGATTTAGGACATCATTTTCATATTTTTCGCAGACTTTTGTTGTAAACTTTAATTATTGAGACTTTTCAAAGATCTATTGAATTATATTTTTAGGAATATTGTTTCTTTTAAAAATCTATTTAAATTACATGACATGTAGAATGCTATTGAGACTTTTGCTATAACTGTGTTCGGGAGGGTCATATCAGTACACACTGTAATAGAGGAAAGAGATGTTATGAATATCAGCAGTTTGGATATTTGGCCAGAGATTGCCTTATTGGTGATGGATCTCGAGGAGCTGAGCAACCAGCAGGAGGAGCAGTGACAACGAGATGTGGTAGAGGGATATATTTTAGTGGTAGTCATGGACGAGGCTCGATTTTTACATAGGGCAGAGGCAGAGGGACTTCGAGTGGAGCATACAGTGGTAGAGGACATATATCTCATACATACTCCATATAATTTTGATAGAGGACGAGTCTTCGGCATGACGAAGCAGGAGGTACATGATGATGGTGATGTTGTATCTGTTATAAATCAAGTATCAGGTATGCTTGTTCGTGTTCTATTTGATACGAGTTCTACGTATTCATTTGTTGTCACTGCTTTTATTCCTTGTCTGGGTAGTATAATGGAGTCCAACAAGATTTCTTTGATTGTGAGTCTTCCTTCAGGGAAAGACATCGGGATAGAAACAGTATACAGAAGATTGAGTGTTGAGATTGAGAGAAGACAGCTACCGGTTGTGCTTTATCAACTAGAGATGGAAGATTGCAGTTTGATTTTAGGGATGGGTTGGTTGACTATCCATAGAGCCATTATTGATTGTAGGGGCAAAGAATTGAAGTTTAGAGCAAACAATGAGAAGTTCAAAATAGTCATAGATCATAGCCGAGGCACCTATCAATTTTGATGTCTGTTTGTACAATGATTTTTTATGAGTGTATAGGTTTCTTATCGAGTATCTCTACAGTGGAGTGAGAGAAATCAACATAGATATCAAATATTTCAGTTATTAAAGATTACTATGATGTATTTCTCGATGAGCTGCCAAAATTACCTCTTATAGAGATCTGATATTTTCTATAGATCCGATGTCTGGTGTCACCTCTATTTCAATGAATTTATATCGCATGGCCTCGGTAGAAATGAAGGAGTTGAAAGAATAGTTTCAAGAATTATTAGATCGGTGATTTATTAGACCTAGTGTATCAAATTGGGGAGAACATGTACTGTTTGTGAAAAAGAATGATGACACATGAAGATTGTGTATTAATTATCGTCAACTCAATAAGGTGATGGTCAAGAATCGATATTGGTTACCTTGCATCGATGACTTGTTTGATCAATTTCAGAGAGCATCGTATTTTCAAAAATTGATATTCGATTGAAATATTATTATATAAGGATCCGGGATACGGATATTCCCAAGACTACATTCCGAACGAGATACAAACATTATGAGTTCTGGGTGATGCCATTCAGTCTTACTAATGCACCTGCAACATTCATGGGTTTGATGAATATAATGTTCCAACTATATTTGGATAAGTTCATTGTAGTGTATCTCGATGACATCTTTGTGTATTCGCCTTCTCGGATTGATCATGATCAACACCTTCAATTGGTACTGGAGAATTTGAGGAGGGAGGAGTTATATGCCAAGTTCTCTAAATATGAGTTTTGGATTGACAGAGTAGTATTTTTTGGGCACATTATCTCATGAGATGTTATCTATGTAGATTCGCAAAAGGTAGAAGCAATTCTGAAATGGGAAAGACCTAGATCGGCGATAGAGATTCAGAGCTTCATAAGATTTTTTTTGAGGGTACTACTGTTGTTTTATTTGGGATTTCTCTATTATTGTTGCTCTGATGACTCAATTGACGAGAAATGAAGAACCGTTTGTATGGACTGATGATTGTGAAAAGAGTTTCTAGATCCTAAAGGAGAAATTAACTAATACACCAGTACTTACTCTACCGACTAGACTTGATGGATATGTGGTATATACTGATGCATCTTATCAAGGGTTGGGATGTGTATTGATGCATTATGAGAGAGTGATTGCCTATGCTTCGAGACAGTTGAAGACTCATGAGAATAATTATCCCACCCATGATCTAGAGATGGCGTCGATTGTACATGCTCTAAAGATTTGGAGGTATTATTTATATGGTGTCAAGTGTGAGATTTATACCGATCATAAGAGTCTGAAATATCTTATCACTCAACGAGAGTTGAATCTGAGGCAGAGACGTTGGATGAAGTTCCTAAGTGACTATGATTGTACCATTAATTACCATCCAGGAAAAGCCAGTGTAGTTGCTGAAATTACCTACAAGCAATAGCGACAAACAATCTCTATTTCCCAAGAGGGGGTGAATTGGGTTATCGCTATAAGTGCGTAATTAAATAAATCTTTGCCAATTTTTTGCTCTTATTACCAAATGGGCACTTAGGTCGATTTTCTCTATTTTGATTAATAACCCATATGCAAGTTCTCTAATCAATAAATGTAAATGTAAATAAACTTGCTAATAGTAAAAGTATAGGGAAAGAGAAATACGACACCGCGATTTATAGTGGTTCGGCCAAACGTGCCTACGTCCACTCCCCCAAGCATCGCTTGAAGATTTCCACTAAAATCGAGTTTCTGTGGTTCACCCGCAACCAAGAGTTTTCCGCAAAGGCGCACTCCGAACCTTTTACAATTTTGAGTTTTGTTCGTAGACTCACTCACAAACCTTTACAACTACCCAAACTAATGGGATTTCACAACCACAAGTGTTTTTGTTTAAGAAGGTTTGAAACACACTTGGGCACTCACAAATAATAAGAAGATTGTGTGAGTTGCAAACCTAAGTGTTCTAAGCTCACTACTAAATGTATGAAGGTGTAGTGTCTGTGAACTTGTATGAGTGTTTAAGTATATGAAGGTTTAAGACACTCTTGTATTTGCCTTGGTATAATATGTATGAAGGTTTTCTAAGTCTCTGACCAAGCACAAATGAGTTGGGGGTTCTATTTATAATAAAATGCAAAGCATTCCCCAACAGATGCTGAGACCGGTATGGTCACCGGTATGGGGACCGGTATGCCGGTATGGGGTTTCCAACGGATACTAACGGCTATATTACCGTTGAATAATTATACGTTAGGCCGGTATACTATCCGGTATGAAGACCGGTATGGTTTGGCCCGGTTCCAGAATGTGTGAAAATGAAGAGCTAGACCGGAATGGAGACCGAAATGGATCTCCCTAGTTTCAGTAACTATGCACCATGAAGAGCTAGACCGGAATGGAGACCGAAATGGAGACAGGTATGGATCTCCCTAGTTTCAGTAACTATGCACCATGAAGAGCTAGACCGGAATGTAGACCGGAATGGAGACCATAATGGATCTCTCTGGTTCCAGAAAGCATGCATAAGGCTTTCCTTGACCGGTATGGTCACCGGTATGCCGGTCTCAGACCAAAATGCAGAGTAATGAAGGTCTTAAGGCATTTTGTCATGATCCTAATGCATCTAAGTGATTGTGCATGCAATCTTATGAGCTTAGGCACTTGAATATTACAATTCACATTACAAATTAAATCCTAAGCTAAGACTTCACAATATATTCTTCAATTTGCCGCAAGTCTTCAAATTCTCGCTCTTCACCTGATATGCTTCGACACTTTTTGTATTGCTTCGTGTTTGCACGTCGAAGTCTTCTTTCGCGTTGACGTCATCAAAATCCATTTATGAGACCAAGTCGCCAATCTCCCCATTTTTGATGATGGCAACCCCTTAAAACTTGTTAATACTTGTGAGCTTGTTGGAGTCCAAATTTGACAATTTTGCTCCCCCTCAATGTGTGATTGTCTTCAAAATAGCTCTATCAAAACTTGACAAACACATTAGTACTATTACTCCCCCTTAAACCAATGGTGAGGGTAAAACAAGTTTTAATCTCATTCTAATGATTTCTCCCCCTTTGACATAATCAAAAAGTGGAGAAGTAAAATTTTAATTTAAATGAGATACCAAATAAATATGTGCATTAAATAATGATATCAAAAAAAATTTAAAAATATGCACATTTGGCAGTTCCCCCTTTTTGCCATAAGATTTAAAAAGAATATGTATCAATGATACCAATTAACATTTTATATCAATGTTTCCAATTATATCATTTTAAGCATGATTTTTCCCAATTGTGATATCAATAAAATAAGTCATTACATATCATGATACCAACTAAAATCAATGAATTCAATTCAATGCATTTTAATGATTGTCTTCTTATAAATATGATACCAATTAATAAACAATCAAAATCATACTTTTCATTATATCAATGGAAACTTATGTCAATATACATGCATTTCATTTTCATACAATATAATACATGGCAATATCATTTTCAATGTAAATCAAATAAGTAATCACATACATGTAATTTAACTCAATAAATACAATGTGATACCAATTGATATGGAAAAGGGTTTAACTTTATGATTAAGGCATTTAATGATATCAAATGAACAATTGATACCAATAGGAAGTTAAATACATTGCCTAATCACATTGTATGCTTAAAAAAATATTAACCAATTTAAAATATGCATACATACACAAAGAGGAAACGGTACCAATGTTTCCGTGAATACGGATTTTACCTTTACCGTTGCGATTCCTCATCTTTTTGAGCCTTTGGGATCAATTTTGTAATTCTCTTTAAAGATCCATTCCCGAAGCTCCCTCTACAAATTTATCAATTACACTTTGGTACCCAAACTTTCTTGGGTCCATTGGGGTTAATTGTGATTCCTTGAGGAATCCATGCATTCTTAATCACATTCTTGTACATGCATTCAAAAATTTTATGTCCCTTTTTTATTACATGCATGACATGTGACATTTTTATTTATAACATTCTTAGCATGAGAATCGGATGCCTTAACAAAATAATTTTTTAAAATTTTTCTCTTAATGTAAGGCCTATATCCTAATCATTCTCTTTTAAATGCACATTTTTGGGATCCAATAAGCATGTTAAAATTTTTATGTCCCAATGTGAATTTGCTAAGTATGTTTTGCAAATCTATAACCTTTGTGTTTAATAAGACATTTTCATTCAAAATCGATTCGCAATCACATGTCTTAGAGCTAGATGGCATATTAGATATGGAATTTTCAAGTTCTAGCTTTTTAACCTTTAAACATTCATTTTCATCATTTAAGCATGCAATTTCTTTTTCATGTTTGGCATTTAAGCAAATAATTTCATTATTTAAAACATGAATTTTATCCATACAACATGCATGATCATTTTTAAGTATAGCATGTTCATTTTTAACTAATTTCAATTTCTTTTTAAGCACATCACACAATTCTTTTAAGCTATTAAAATCATTAAGTAAATCATTATAGTCTTGAGAATTGTGTACCTCTTCTTCTTCGCTTTCTTCTTCACGTTCAAAGTGGAAGTCCTCATTCGTGATAGCCATGAATGCTATATTTGTTTTTTTTTTGGCTTGGACCTCATCTTCCTCCTCGGATGAGCTAGAATCGCTATCGCTCCAAGTTGAAGTAGCTTTCATTGCCTTTTTCTTTGATTTTCCTTTCATCCTCTTCAATGGGCAATCCATAGCTATATGACCTGGTTTGTTGCATTCATAACAAACAATTTTCTTGTTCTTCCGCGGCCATTTTTCTTCTTTCTTTTCATCCGTCTTTGATTTTCCCTTTTGCTTTACGGATTTAAGAAGCTTATTGAAGTTCTTGTTTATTTGAGCCAACTCATCATCACTGTCACTATCACTTGAGCTTGAGTCGTCTCTTTTTCTTGCTTTTAAGGCCAATGACTTTCTTGTCATTTTCTCATCTTCCTCTTTTTTATCCATCTTGATCTTCATTTCATACTCAAGTAATTTTTCGACTAAATCATCCATCTTTAAAGTATTTATGTCGTTTGCTTCTCTAATGGAGGAGGTGTAGCTTCTAAATTCTTTCGGGAGTGATCTTAAGATTTTCTTCACTTGATCCGATGTCCCGATGAATTTTCCCAATGCGCCCAAATGATTGATGATAACCGTAAACCTTGAAATCATGTGATCAATTTCTTCCCCGGATTCCATCTTGAAATTATCCAATTCGCACATGAATCGGTTGATATTCGATTCCTTCACTTGGCTTGTGCCCTCATTGACCATTTCCAAAGACTTCCACAAATCATAAGCATTTCCACACTCTGGAAGTTTGTTTATTTGTTCCCGATCAATGGCACATAGAAGTTGGTTGAGTGCCTTAGCATTTTGTGAGGCTAGTTTTACATCCTCACTATCCCATTCTAAGCTCGGTTTTGGAATATCAACCTCATTACTATCCTTCTTCATTGGTACTTTTGCACCCCGTGTAATCACCAAATAGGATTGCAGATCAACGACAATGAGATAATTCAACATCCTCATTTTCCAATAATTGTAGTCCGTTCCGGTGTAAAACGGAGGTCTAGTCGTTGAAAATCCATCGGCAAGATTTGACGAGTTGCTTGTAGATGCCATGAACTATTCTCAGACGGTTAAGTCTTCCTTGAGAATATCTCGCTCTGATACCAACTGAAATTACCTACAAGCAATAGCGACAAACAATCTCTATTTCCCAAGAGGGGGGGTGAATTGGATTATCGCTATAAGTGCGAAATTAAATAAATCTTTGTCGATTTTTTGCTCTTATTACCAAATAGTCACTTAGGTCTTCTCTATTTCGATTAATAACCCATATGCAAGTTCTCTAATCAATAAATGTAAATGTAAATAAACTTTCAAATAGTAAAAGTATAGGGAAAGAGAAATACGACACTGTGATTTTTAGTGGTTCGGCCAAACGTGCCTACGTCCACTCCCCCAAGCCTCGCTTGAAGATTTCCACTAAAATCGAGTTTTTGTGGTTCACCCGCAACCAAGAGTTTTCCGCAAAGGCGCACTCCGAACCTTTTACAATTTTGAGTTTTGTTCGTAGGCTCACTCATAAACCTTTACAACTACCCAAACTAATGGGATTTCACAACCACAAGTGTTTTTTTTAAGAAGGTTTGAAACACACTTGGGCACTCACAAATAATAAGAAAATTGTGTGAGTTGCAAACCCAAGTGTTCTAAGCTCACTACTAAATGTATGAAGATGTAGTGTGTGTGAGCTTGTATGAGTGTTTAAGTATATGAAGGTTTAAGTCACTCTTGTATTTGCCTTGGTAGAATATGTATGAAGCTTTTCTAAGTCTCTGACCAGGCACAAATGAGTTGGGGTTCTATTTATAATAAAATGCAAAGCATTCCCCAACAGAAGCTGAGACCGGTCTGGTCACCGGTATAGGGACCGGTATGCTGGTATGAGGTTTCCAACGGATACTAACGGCTATATTACCGTTGAATAAGTATACGTTAGGCCGGTATGTTAACCGGTATGAAGACCGATATGGTTTGGCCCGGTTCCAGAATGTGTGCAAAATGAAGAGCTAGACCGGAATGGAGACCGGAATGGATCTCCCTAGTTTCAGTAACTATGCACCATGAAGAGCTAGACCGGAATGGAGACCAGAATGGAGATAGGTATGGATCTCTCTAGTTTCAGTAACTATGCACCATGAAGAGCTAGACCGGAATGGAGACCAGAATGAAGACAGATATGGATCTCCCTAGTTTCAGTAACTATGCACCATGAAGAGCTAGACCGGAATGGGGACCAGAATGGATCTCCCTGGTTCCAGAAAGCATGCATAAGGCTTTCCTTGACTGGTATGGTCACCAGAATGACACCAGTATGCCGGTCTCAGACCAAAATGCAGAGTAATGAAGGTTTTAAGGCATTTTGTCATGATCCTAATGCATCTAAGTGATTGTGCATGCAATCTTATGAGCTTAGGAACTTGAATATTACAATTCACATTACAAATTAAATCTTATGCTAACTCTTCACCCCATATGCTTCGACAATTTTTGTATTGCTTCGTGTTTGCACGTCGAAGTCTTATTTCACGTTGACGTCATCAAAATCCATTTATGCGACCAAGTCGCCAACAGTTGCCAATGCACTAAGTAGGAAGAACATGGGTAAATTACAGTTTTTGAGGGCCAAACAGATGATGTTTGAGGAGATGAAAACATTATGTTTGACCTTCGAGATATTCGCCATAGGAGGTCTTTTTTCCTATATAAAAGTTCGACTTACACTACTAGATAGACTTAAACAGCTCAGAATGAAGATGATTGATGTGGAAAGTGGAGAGCAGAGGTTGCAAAGAAGGAGAATATTACTTTCAGACTGCGTTCAAATGACATATTTAGTGACAGAATGGTGGTACCTCCTACATGAGCGCTTACACAGGAGATCTTGGATGACACTCATGGTGTTTCTTATAATATGTATCTTAGAAGCACTGTGATGTATCAGAATTTGAAGAAGACATACCGATGGCCAATAATGATGAGAGAGATCTCAAAATTTATATCTCGAAGTTTGGTTGGTCAGCAAGTTAAGACAGAACATCAACATCCAGCAGGATTACTCCAGCCTCTACCTATACCTGAGTGGTCAGGGGAAAATATTGCAATGAATTTTTTAGTATGGTTGCCAAAGGCACAAAAGGGCTATGATGTAATTTGAGTGATAGTGGATCAATTGTCTAAATCTGGCCATTTCCTGCCAATTCGAGTTACATGAGGACCAGAGAGGCTAAAAAAATTATACGTGGAGCAGATTGTGCGGTTACATGGAGTAGCAGTGTTGATTGTATCAGATAGAGATGCCAAATTTACTTCTCATTTTTGGTAGGGTTTCCAAAAATCTGTGGGGTCGAAGGTTACTATGAGCACTACATTCCACCCTTAGACTGACGGGCAGTCAGAGCAGACTACACAGACCTTAGAAGATTTGCTGATGTCGTGTGTTTTGAATTTTACTGGAGGATGAGATGAACATTTACATCTAATAGAGTTTGCCAACAACAACAGATTTCATGATAGTATCAGTATGGCTTCATTTGAGGCTTTGTATGGGAGAAGGTGTATGATTTTTGTTTATTGAGGCGAGGTGGGAGATAGACAGATTCATGATTCAGAATTAGTAGATATGACAGTTGAGAGGCTCAGACTGAATCGAGCTAGACTGTTAGAGGTGCAGAGTCGACAAAAGAGTCATGCCGATAAAAAAATGAAGGATCTGAAATTCTAAGTGGGGAATAAAGTTTTCATGAAAGTCTCTCATTGGAAGGGAATACTGAGATTTAGCTGGAAATGAAAGTTGACACCGCACTATATTGATCCCTATGAGATTTTGGAGAGAGTGGGAAATGTGGCATATCGTTTGGCATTACCCTCGAAGTTAGAAAGGATTCGTAAGGTATTTCATATATCAGTGCTGAAGAAATATATATCAAATCATACTCAAATCTTGGAGAACCAACCGGTAGAGTTGAGTGAGAATCTGACATATGAAGAAAAGCCCGTGAAAATTATAGAACGTAAGGTTCAAAAGTTGAGATCCAGACGTATCCCTCTTGTGAAGATCATATGGATTAATCATCACATGCAGGAGGTGGCTTGGGAAGTGGAATATGACATGAAGGAGAAATTTCCAAATTTTTTTATAAGGTGTGTAGATTGTGAGACCACGTCTCTTTTATGTATTTTTATTTAGATTAAATTGTTTGAATTATCCTTATCTCTTACACTCCCTCAACCCCACGTTCTCTCTTTCCCCACAAACTCAGCAACCACTAACCACTACTCTTAATACCACTCAACTTCTTCCATTATATAAACAAATAAACCATAAATCTTTGTGTGGTTTTAATGTGAAACAAATGGGAGAGTGTGTGCAGTGTGTTTTGATGAGTAAATAGAGTGCTTGAATGTAAATTTCGATGAGCAGTTAGAGAGAGAAATGAACCAGTAGAAATAGAAAGTTGGTATGCATAGAGAGAAAGTGGATTTCCGACAATGTCTAGCCACTATTTCTAGAAAGTGACCACTCCAAGAGAAACCCATCAACGAGACGAAGCCAATGTCGATCTGTCACCGTAACTCCTCCGCACGCACCTCCATATCACCGCCACGCGCCGCCATGCGTGAATCTCACATCTCGGACCAGAATCTTCCCATCGTCAAGATATATAGGGGGTATACTTCAATTGCCCAAATTGGACCCTCGGTTGTTATGAAACGAGATAAAATGAGAGTTATCATTATTTGACCGTTCGTCGGTAACCACCGTGCATCCGCCGTCACCACCACTACCGTTGTGATCCTCATGACATGTATTATCCATTGATCACCTTGTTATTTACTTTTGAAGTCGTTGGAGCTCAGTACATTATTATTATAGTTTTGGAAGTGTAAATGTAAGTTTGAAAATTTCAGACTAAATTATAAATTTGACATAATTAGGGTCAAATCTATAAATTTCTAGTTTTCAAGGGTTAATTAATGATATTTTTGTGTAGTATGACTAAATTGAGGAATTATAAGTTTTGGGATTAAATTAGAAATTTAAAAAAGTTTAGGGTAAAATCATAGTTTTAATAAAATAAAGGTCATGATCATAATTTTATATATTTTCAGGTTTTGGTGAGGATATAGATACATAGAGGGTTTTGCGTGGATTGAGATAACTACCATACACGATAATTATCTTAACATAATTATTTGATGATTGATTCATGATGTGAAAGTTTACATATTATTGCAATAATACACACACACATATGCTTGAAATTCTTAATGAGTTATTGATAACATGAAGTTATAAATTTGTGAATATGATTTCGGCATAAATGCATGACAACGTTAGGAGTTGAAGCCCAATTTATTGCGTGATTGTTGAGATGAGATTGAGGTATTGAATGCGAAACTTGATTGTATGTGATGATGTGAGTTGCTACTGTTATACTGCCACATTTTATATAATAGTGGTCAGAGATGCAAGGTTAGTAGAGGTGTATGATTTAATCCCCCTCTTGTACATTTATGCGAGGTTGTATGGTGGGAAACCTTGAAATGGATGTTGTTATCTCCTAATGATTTCAATCTATTATTATACCTAATCCGGTTGGCAAACCTTGTTTGATTGATATTGTTTTGTTATGGGTGTGGTTTGACTGTGATAGTTCTTTTATAGTAAATGTTGTTCCCAAATATATATACACATACACACGCGCGCACATATTTATTTTTGAGTAAGGTCATGTTAAGAGTTTGAGTGTTTTATCTATTGGGCTCTTTAAGCTCACCACACTTTTTCCCAAACATACCAGGTAGCTTGCCAGCTCAATAGTAGTAGATTAGGATCTGATTCACTTACCACAACCGTTATTCGGGTTGGTCCTAACATTTATTTTTAAATAGGAGATTTATGACATCATTTTCATGTTTTTCGCAGACTTTTGTTGTAAACTTTAACTATTGAGACTTTTCGAAGATTTATTGAATTATATTTTGAGGAATATTATTTCTTTGCAAATCTATTTAAATTACATGACATATAAAATACTCAAATTGAAGAAGTTCACGGACCCATTTCTAAGACTGGTCCGCTCTAAAAATGGGTCGTTACATGAAATAATTTGGGAAAAGAATTCGGATGAACATTAACTTGCAACAATAATAATGTTCAGAAAGTGAGTAGATAAAAAGAATCCTATGATTAAAAAAAAAAATTAGCCTTGAAGTTTCACTTTCATGCCTCATTAGGCCAATGATATTGAATTGAGAAGACAGTTCATAAATGTACGATGTTATTTTTTTGATAAAAACAATTGTACGATGTTTATTAGTGCATCAAATCAATGGTACAAAAATCATTTTTCAAAATTTTCATTTGTTTTGCATGTGAAAGTCATTAGATGAATTTCGTTTCAAACTTTTAATGCATTCAACTTTCGATTAAAATAAAAAAAAATAGATAAACTATAAACGTTGGAGTCGTTTTCCAGATTCTAATAATGGGACTATACACTAGTCTATAAGTAGTACTAATGATATGTTTTGATCGATGAAAAATAATGGAATGAAATGAAATAATGAAAGAGATTGTAACAAAAAAGATATCGAGTCATTAAAAATGAGTCGTTCAAATCGGGAGGTTGGAGATGGAATATAATTTCTTAAAAAATAACGTTACTTGTAAAGATAAATTTACTCATTGAAAAAATAATATTAAAATATTTATTATTTTTTTATTTTTAAAATCTAAAAGCGCACCATTATCCTTAAAACCTATATAATTACCTTTTATTTCATTACTATTTATTTACTAAATAATATTTCATTATATTATACATCTTTTCTTTTTTCCCAAATAAGATTATGATATGTTACTCTTCATTACGTTCCGTTCTATTCTATTCCATTATAAATCATCAATTTCCATCAATTCAAATATAGCCTAAATAACAACTTATTGTATAAAATCAAATTCAAATTTTATAACATATAGACACCCACATTTGAAAATTCTTAATAAATTGCATCTTTTTGGAAAATGATAGGAAGTTTGAGAATAAAATCATAATTTATATTAATAAATAAAAGTTAATGCACGTCAGCTCTCTTAGTCTTTAGAATGTCCACCTATTTAAGTGGGTTCTTTCACATTCAATATGAGTCATTAATTTTTTTTATTATTAAATTTTTATCTTACAAATAAATTTATTTAATAAGTGAAGAGTTTTTTCAATATTGGATTAAGCTAACCTATTTACACTTTTATTTCAATTTTAACACCCATAAAGATAAATCTGATTTTGATTTTTATTCAGATATTTGTTTCATGCCTCCATAAATTTCTTACTAAACTCGAATCATATTTTTAAATATGTTATCAAAATGTTACATCATTATTTTAAATTTAAATTAAGTTACACTTACAAATAATGTGAAAGCACAACTCCGAGTATTATTTAAAGAAGATTACACAAAAAAAATAGTAATATGAATTATAATCTATTCATAAATAACAAGAATAATCTATTACATTAATTGCTTATGATACGATCACCGAACATCACACGGATCGTCATCTTGTGATCTAATCATGGGATTGAGGAATGTGAATGATTGTTGGTGTTTACTTGTTTAAATAGTTATGAGAAATAGTAATTAAATGGGTGGGACTCACTAAATTTGGAAATGAAGAATAGAAATTTCATTCATATGGGAGGAATTCGGAAAACAACAACAACAATAATATTAATAATAATAGTAGTAGTAATTTAATAATACTAATATGATAATAAGGGTTATAGTATAGAATACTGATTCTGATTTAGATTATTGTAATTCAAGTAAACAACTTGTTATGATTCCATATTCTTTATTTAGAAAATTATTAAAATATATATATATCATAACTAATTTCTAAAAAAAGACGAATTCCTAATGTCTTTAATTGATTCTGATTTCGATTATTCCAACTCAAGTAAATAACTTGTTCCGATTCCCTATTCTTTATATAGAAAATTATTTTAATAATTCTTAATATCTTTTATTGATTCTGATTTCGATTATTACAACTCAAGTAAATAACTTATTCTGATTCCCTATTCTTTATCTAGGGAATTATTAAAAAAAAAAAAAAAGTTTAAACCATAACTCGTCCTAATTTAATCCATTTGGGGGCCACCCATGTGCATAAATGTGCGATGTTTATTAGTGCAATTAAATCAATGGTAGGAAAAACATTTTTCCAACTTTTCATCTGTTGTGCATGTGAAAGTCATTAGATCATAAACTATAACGTTGGAGTCATTTTCCAGAATCAAATAATGGTACTAGACTTTTTGTTTTGGAATTGTTGGAAATCCCGTCGTTAAATTATTTTTTCCGGACTTAAGCGGAGCATGTAAAATCTCCGGCTGTCCTAGGCTCTTACAAGAAACACACTCATTTGATTCGAACCCAGGACCTCAAGATAAGATCCTGAATTCTATACCACCAAGTCACGCCATTTGGGGAGAGTAATGATACTACACAATAGTCTATAAGTGCTAAATACCAACGTATTTATTTACTTAAATAGTGAAGGTAATTATAATTAAATTGATGGAACCCATTAAAATCGGAAATGATTAATGGAAATTCCTTTCTCATATAGGAGTTTAGATTTAAGAATGAGTCTCTCATCCTTAAAAATCACATTTATACACTTCATATATTTATTAAATTTTGAAATAGCCCTTTTTATTTAAATAATAATAATAATATTATTATTATTATTAATTGGGTTTTTTCCTATAAAGTCTAAAATCATAATGGGTCTTTCAATTCAATCCAAATAAAAATGGCTATTTCAAAATCTTTAAAATAACAAGTTTGCCACTAAAAAAATTTAAAAAAAAATGATAAATTAAGTGACAGGTTTATATAGCAAAATATTTAGCCCTTTTCAACTTTAAATTTAAAAACTAAATATTTCAAGAAAAAAAATTACATATTATTGATATACAACCTTTAAAATAAGTATCATGGTCGGTATATTTCAATAAAAAATATAGGTAAAAATGATCATTACATTTATAAGTTACCGATTAATCGTTTCAAATATTTATATCTCCTTCACCCGGACTCCAAATCACGATTTGTCAAATGTTATATACAGTTAATATTTATACTTATAATTTTTATTGAGGAACACCTAGCAAATTAGGAACTTCAAAAGGTCCCAGATAGTTCCAAATTTACTAGGTTGCACATAATACAAATCTGAAAAACTTGACTATGCTCACAAAAAATTTAATTGTCCTTATAAAAATTGTGATCATCCTTATAAAAATGTGATTGGCCTAATAAAAAAATATTATTAACCTTGTAAAAATATGATTGTCATTATAAAAAATTGATTAATTATTTTTTTTAAATTGTGATTTCCTTATAGAAAATATGACTATATATCTTTATAAAAATATGATACTAATACATATTACTAATAGTAGTAATAATATTATTGATTGTGATTCCGATTTTTAACTTAAGAAAACAATTGTTCTTATTCTTATTTTTATTCCGATTTCAACTCATTTCGATTATTAATTAGTTACTAATCTCAACATAAGAATTGTTTGTTTAAAAGTAATACAAGATCTACATAAGCAAAAGCAAGCCCTAAAATTATTGATACATTTCTGGTATAGTCATTAGTGATAGCCCCGAATCAGCTAATAATAATAATAATAATAAGCCTCAATTATTTCACTTAAGAAGGTAAAGAATCTGTTCTTTTGCTCTTTGTTTGGTTATAGGTTTTTTAATTTCACCATCACTTTTTCTGTTGATTGGTTGCAACTTGGTCCTGGAATAATCATTTTTCTTCATTTTGTGTGATCCATAGTATCTCGTACAATAAGAATTAGTTTTTATGAAAATGAAATCCAAATATGTAGGTCCTTCTCTCATTTCATTATCATATAGAATAAAACAAAAAGATAAAAATAAAAAATGAAAAAAAAAAAGATTATCCTTCTACTCGAAGTTGATTATGGAATATTACATTTTAAAGTTTGATGCCAGAGCATCAAACTTACTATTAATTTTAATTAAATGTGTTTATTTTTTATTTAATTGCGAGATAGTTGGGGCCTTGCGTCATAAATTAAATAAAGACTAAAATTCTTTTTAGATAAATGAGTTAAGATTTTATATCAATATATGAGTTTTTTGGGGATAAAATCACTATAACGTAAAATTAGGATTCAAATTTAAGAAAATTTAATAACTATTTTAATAAGGAAGTCCAAAAAACTCATTTTTATCAACAATCAGTCATATATTTTAAAAACTCGTCTAAGACCCCTAAAACCTAAGGCGATCCTTTTATAAATGACAAAAATATAATGAGACCGTTAGAAAAAGGATGATCCTCTCATACATCATCGTATCTTTAGCCTTATCAAAATATAAGATTGTGATTAGCAGTTAATGAAAAATAATAAAAATAAATCAATTTTATCCATACATGAGCAATAATATATATGATAACATATCTTTAAAAGTTCATGGAAGCAATGAGGAGGAAATTCTTATTGAGGAAGTTTATATATAGGGAGTGCTCCAAATTTTTTCTTGGGAACATTTTTTGTTTCTTTTCTTAGTTATTTCTTTAGTATTTAGAATTTAGGCTACCTACCCAGTTTGTTCTTGTATTTTTAAAAAATCATCCATCCAAAACATTCATCTCATTATTTTTATAGCTATTGGGCAAACTAATATTTTACATATATAACTTAAAATTCTAACTAAACCGGCTTGCAACAATTAAAAATATAAAATAACAAGTAGATTTTAACAAAACAATTAATTTTTTTTTTGGAAACGTTGAAAATCCTGCCACCAAACCACCCGATCCGGGTTTAAGCGGAGTAGGTAAAATTCCCCAATTGCCTTAGGTTCTTATAAGGAAATACACTTTCTGAACTCGAATTAAGGACCTGACAATCAAATCTTAAGTCAGCAAAACAAATACACCTTGGATATACTAACTGACTCAAACCTCAGAAGCTTTAAGAGCTTTTACCCCTCAATTATTTAAAATATTATACACATTATTTCAAAATTTTAACTAGGGTTTAAAACTATAAGACTTGTTGGATAATAGTTGTCTTTCCATTAGCAACATTAATAAAGAAATTTCCCTCTTTTACCAACAGAGCAATGGTGGGATCAAGAGATCAATTGAACGTTATCTTGTTTTCGAGAAGCATGCATGTCCCTTATGAGAATAAAAAATAAAATAAAATAAAAAACCTTCTTATATATGCACAATGATCAAGAAAAAAAATTCAAAACCCATTAAACAACCTTACCCTAGACCCAAATTTTCTTTTTTCTTCACCTTTAATTTTTTTAAAAAAATTTAAAAAAATTATATTACTGAAAGTGTTCATAAAATGGTCCCCAATGTGAGAATAATTAAGATAGTAATATAGTACAATTTAGCCAAATTTTGTAATATTGTCCCCAAGAATTTTAATTAGTTTTGACACTAAGTAGATGGTACAAATAGTTGATAAAATATAAATTTAGTTCGGCAGTAATTTAGGGACCACTTTCATGAAACCCTTAATTAAAAGCCTAGGAAGCTCAAATAATGTTGTATATAAGCTACTAATTAAATTTCACATTAACCAAAAATAAATCATTTATAATTTGGATAGTACTAGGATGGACCACTGAATTATATGTGTTCCATTACCATTATTTTATAAACAATATTGTGCCACCATTATTTTATAAACAAATTGTGCCCCATTTTTGAATAAAATATACTAAGAAAATTGATATTCGATCCTCTAAAAAAATCATATTGGCCACCAACATACTTTCTATTAAATTTAATGAATATATTATTATTATTATTATTATTTGTTGATGGTGTTTTCAGGACCTATGTTATTTAAGGAGTACGACAGGGGTAAAAATGGTAATTCTCTTCTCGGTCGAAATCATTAATGCCGACCCGACCACATGAGTAAATGGTCGAGCACTTGAGTTTGGATGATCGGGCAATTATCAGATCGGCAGCAGCATTCTCAGCTCAAAGGACCATCATGACCGACCTCACGAAGACCGAACACATGGTGAGGCGTGCTCATGAAGATAAGACATCATATTTTCTCGGATAAGATGATAAGTTATCCTACCTTCATGGGGAAAATTGGTGAGTCATAGTCCTAATAGGATAAAGAAAATAAATGTAGTTTTGATTAGGAATCCTTATGGGAAAATGGAATAATTTTGACTAGGAATCCTTATGGGAAAAGAAAATTGTCTCAACTAGAAAATTCTTGTAAGAGAATGAATATGATTTCTACACTATTATAAATAGGAGGGTAGAGTGTGCATAGGAGAAGGAATAAGAGAATCATTAATATCAGACTTGTAAAAACAAGAAGCAGAGTTGAGAAGCGTATTTGGGTAATAAAAGTATCATCCTTTTTGCGCCCGTGGACGTAGGTCGGACCAAAATCCGCCGAACTACGTTAAAACTCTTTGTCGATTGGTGCATTTACCTGTCTTCTGCTAAATTTGCATTTGGTTCCCACATAACCAAACAAATTCACTATTGAGGGAGGATTGTCTCGGGAGTAAATATTCAAAAATTACCCTGAGACCAAAATCAGCAGTCAACAGTTGGCGCCGTCTGTGGGGAACTCAACAAAAAGCGGTTCGCGTAGTAAGACGATGGCAGAAGGTGGAAATCACCAATCGTCGGGGAGTCCGGCCACAATTGGATGAAGAAGATAGAAGAAAGCATAAGGAATGACATGGAGGATAATCAAGCCCTGTTAAAACCCATGGTGAACAACTGAAGAGAATGGAAAGAATTGAAGATGAAAGTCTTCCACCTCGTAGGGTTCGTGAGGATGGTAATGCAAATCAATTTAGTAATGAGAGAAAATCAAGGTAGGAAAGGTCAGGTCCTCGTAGTGATCGTTCTGCCAATACTTCTGATAACGTAAGAGTGAACGAGAAGAAACATAAAAAAAGCTCAAGGAAAATTAGAGGATCTATAGTTGATCACAACAGTTCGGTTGCTTTAAAGAGAAATCAATAAGACCGAAGTGGTCATGTTAGTGAGTTGGGTGTCAAAGGCACCATTGAGTAGGGAAATGGTGTGAATGAGAAACCAGTTCACCGTAACTCCTCCAGAAAATAGAATGGAGAAGCTTCCTCAGAAGACGAACAGCAAGACTCAAAGAGAGGACGCTCAAAATTGGAACTCTGGACTAGCCGTAAGGAGAGGGATTCCGGTATCAACAGTAAGTCATCAGATTCCCAGAAGTTTAAGAAAATTAATAAGAATAACAGTGGTCAAACTTTAGAGACCACCAAACTCCCAGAGGAACCTGCTACTGCAGTTGAGACCACCAAACTTCCAGAGGAACCTGCTACTGCAGTCGGGCCTGTTGATAAGCAACGGCCCTTGGCTAAAGAAATAGATGGTGGTAATCCGGAGATAAAAGGTGCTGAGACAAAACTAGCCGATGATCGGCACCTTGACCCAGTTGAGAAGCTGAAGAAGCAAAGTGAGCGATTCAAGCTCCCAATCCCAATTGAGGAGGGAAATAGTAGGGCTTACTGTATCTACCATAACGTAAGGGGACATGCCACGAATAGGTGCAGAGACCTGCGTGAGCAGGTAGAAGACTTGGTGAAAAAAGGCTATCTCAGTGAGTACATAGACCATTCAGTTTTTGAGGCCGACCAAAGTTGATAGCGGAAGTCATCTGGTCGGATGCGTGGAATGCTGAGATGCAGAGATGATGTATTAAGAAGAGCCATGCTCGTAGTGACCCTTGTAGAGTTGCAAGAAAGGCAACAGATCCCAAAAATGTGAGTAAGACCTCTTCTGTCATAGGCTGACATTCGATTATGCTTGTTTGTTATGGCTCACACAATGGTTTTGATATATGTTTTTCGGCTCGGGTCTGCTCTTGTACCACTGAGACCGATGTTTTCTTTCGGCTCGGGGCTGGATTTCGTTCCGCCGAGGCCACTTCGACAACCGGCTCGGGGTTGGATTTCGTTTCGCCGATGCCACTTCGACAACCGGCTCGGGGCTGGATTTCGTTCCGCCGAGGCCTCTTCGACAACCAGCTCGAGGCTGGATTTCGTTCCGCCGAGGCCACTTGATTATTCGGCTCGGGGTCGGGTTACGTCCCACCGAGTCAAGCTTATTGGCCTGGGGACGGAACATTCCCCCAGAACCAAATGTCTCTCAAGCTTGGGGTCCTCAGAATATTCAGGGACATATTCGATGCATATGATCCATGAGAAGCATAGCACGGGGAGGGATGATACCCCCGTGGCGATTGCTTGCTCCAGTGTTACCGAACATAAGGAGGAATATGCCCTTAAACACTCTCTGATCCTCACTTACCCGATGTAATGGATCCGTGAGAAAGCATAGCATGGGGAGTGATGATGCCCCCGTGACGATTGCTAGCTCCAGTGATATCGGACCTAAGGAGGAATATGCCCTTAGTATCCCGGACACTCTTTGATCCACTCATCATTTGGATCCAAGAGAGGCGCAGCACGGGGAGGCGTTGTGCCCCTGTGGCGTGTGCCTGCTCCAGCGCGGTAAGGAGGAGCCCTCGCACAAATACACAGGCTCCACAGTGACCCGACGTATAGAGGATGTGCCCTTACCATTTTAAACGCTCTCTGATCCAAATCATGGTTCGCCGGGACACTGAATTGAAAGATTCAGAATTGTGTTTTGGAGGCCTCGGACAGGACGCTATTTTGAGGCATCCGTGCTGTTGTCTACATTTGTAAAAAGTTTTTTTTTGGGACAAGTGCTAGGTCACCCCCACCTTTTTATCTTATTTTCCAAAGTTTTGTTTTTATTTTTTCATCGGTCTGACAAGGGGACGCCCAAGTCAGATTCGATAGGGCTTCAAAGGTGGATACACTTCCCATCTGAATAAGTCCCAATGATTAACCAGTGCTCGGGGCTGGATTCGTTCCGCCGAGGCCACTTGGTTAATCGGCTCGTGGCTGGATTCGTTCCGCCGAGGCCACTTAGTTATTCGACTCGGGGTCGGGTTACGTCCCACCGAGTCTACCTCTTTGGACTGGGGACGTAACATTCCCCCAGGTCCAAGTGTCTTTCTCAGCTCGGGGTCGGGGTACGTCCCACCGAGTCAGCCCTTCGGAATGGGGACGTAACATTCCCCAAGGACCAAGTGCATCTCTTCACTCGGGGTCGGGTTACGTCCCACCGAGTCTACCTCTTTGGACTGGAGACGTAACATTCCCCTAGGTCCAAGTGCCTTTCGGGTACATCCCACCGAGTCAGCCCTTCGGACTGGGGACGTAACATTCCCCCAGGACCAAGTGCCTCTCTTCACTCGGGGTCGAGTTACGTCCCACCGAGTCTACCTCTTTGGATTGGGGATGTAACATTCCCCCAGGTCCAAGTGCCTTTCTCAGCTCGGGGTCGGGGTACGTCTCACCGAGTCAGCCCTTCGGACTGGGGACGTAACATTCCCCCAGGACCAATTGCCTCTCTTCACTCGGGGTCGGGTTACGTCCCACCGAGTCTACCTCATTGGACTGGGGACGTAACATTCCCCCAGGTCCAAGTGCCTTTCTCAGCTCGGGGTTGGGGTACATCCCACCGAGTCAGCCCTTCGGACTGGAGACGTAACATTCCCCCAGGTCCAAGTACCTCTCTTCATTCGGGGCCGGGTTGCGTCCCACCGAGTCAGTCCTTCGGACTGGGGACGTAACATTCCCTCAGGTCTGAGCATCTCTCACAGCTCAAGACAGGATCACATGCCACCGAGCACATCATCGTTAGCTCAGAGGCAAAATTTTCTCCTCACAATCGAGATTGGATCAGTCAGAGGTCAGGACCTCCAAATCTCTGGTACATATATTACAGAGGAGGAGTCATTTTTAGTTTGGACAACAAGAGGAACTTCATCTCCTGATGGAACGACCCAAGTAAGCAATTTGCTTTGAGGTGGAGAATCGTTCTGAATAGGGTCAGCATCTCCAATAACCGAGGATATGAAGATAGAAAAAGAAGACTTAGTTGATGGCGAAGGCAATTCCTCTGTGATTTCTGGAGCGACCACCAGCAAGGCGATTAGCACACCATCTTTATATAGTTCCCGACACCAACTTGCAAACTCGTTGTTACCGAGAACTAGGGGACAGATGTTGATGGTGTTTTCAGGACCTATGTTATTTAAGGAGTATGACAGGGGTAAAAATGGTAATTCCCTTCTCGGTCGAAATCCTTAATGCCGACCCGACCACATGAGTAAATGGCCGAGCACTTGAGTTCGGATGACCGGGCAATTATCAGATCGGCAGCAGCATTCTCAGCTCAAATGACCATCATGACCGACCTCACGAAGACCGAACACATGGTGAGGCGTGCTCATGAAGATAAGGCATCCTATTTTCTCGGATAAGATGATAAGTTATCCTACCTTCATGGGGAAAATTGGTGAGTCAGAGTCCTAGTAGGATAAATAAAGTAAATGTAGTTTTGATTAGGAATCCTTATGGGAAAAGGGAATAGTTTTGACTAGGAATCCTTATGGGAAAAGAAAATTGTCTCAACTAGGAAATTCTTGTAAGAGAAGGAATATGATTTCTACACTATTATAAATAGGAGGGTAGAGTGTGCATAGGAGAAGGAAGAGGAGAATCATTAAGATCATACTTGTAAAAACAAGAAGCAGAGTTGAGAAGCGTATTTGGGTAATAAAAGTATCATCCTTTTTGCACCCGTGGACGTAGGTCGAACCAAAATCCGCCGAACTACGTTAAAACTCTTTGTCGATTGGTGCATTTACCTGTCTTCTGCTAAATTTGCCTTTGGTTCCCACATAACCAAACAAATTCACTATTGAGGGAGGATTGTCTCGGGAGTAAATATTCCCAAATTACCCTGAGACCAAAATCAGCCGTCAACATTATTATTATTATTATTATTATTATTATTATTATTATTATTATATTATTATTATATTATTATTATTATTATTATTATTATTATTATTATTATTATTATTATTATTATTACTATTACTATTATTATTATTATTATTATTATTATTTATTATTATTATTATTATATTATTATTATTATAAGATTTCATTTATTTGCAGATTTTGATGATTTTATGAATTTGTTTGATGATGCTTTATCAAATTGCATCTCTAATTGATTTGGACCTCCATCTTGTGGATGTAGTTAGATATCCATCCTTATTACTTTATTATCGAGTGACAAAACGAATTAACGAATCGAATCAAAATATGATGGATTTATATTCGATTCATTTATTAAATGAATCATAATATCAGGATTCGTATTCGATTCGTTTATTAAATGAATCGAATATGAATATTCGTTTAATCATTATATTATTCGATAATATAATTTATCATAATTTATTTACATTATTTCTTCATAAATATATACATATGAAATATGTAATTAATATATTTACTAAAAATATCTCATCAAATATCGACAATATTATTTTTTCTATCGTAATTAGTCATAATTTCTCGAATCTTAATTGAAAAATAACAATAACTAGTAAAAGAAAATAATAAAATGAATCCTAAATGAATAAACGAATCAATGAGCTTAAATTCATATTTGATTCATTTAATAAACGAATCGAATTGAATTGACTCATTTATTAAACGAATCCATTTTTTCAAACCTGTATTCGTTTTAAAGCGAATTGATTCGAACGAATAAACGAATTCTAACCCAAATTAACACCTCTAATTATCTCATTGGAAAAATGAATGAATTCAACAAAAAAAAAAAAAACAAAAACAAAAACAAAAACAAAAACAAAAAAATAAATTAAGAAAGAAAGAAAATGATCAAAACTTGATCCCTTTATTATTATTTTCAATAAATGTATAATTGTTTTCTTATTATTTTAAAATCCATCAAAATCCTCTAACGTTCTTAAACCTATTTGTTGCTTACATTAGTTTTTTAGTTTTATAAAAAAAATTTATTTATCATTGAGGGTTTAATCGCATCTGGGATAAAATAGAAAGTAATACTATTTTCTAAATTAAATTTTGTGTAATTCAAATTCTTGACTGAAATTTTATATGTAACACCCCGCCTGAGCTTAGATGTTACCGGCAGGAGACGGGGAAATCCCATCTCCATGAGCCTCAAACTAACAGACATAATGAATTTAAAACTCATGCAATCTATAATGAACATGCGGGCCCTGAAATGTAAATGTAATATGAAGGACTAACTTACTGACAAGACATTACAAATCCACATACAGACTTCTGTGTACAACACATCAGATACAAACTTACGCAATACAAAACTTCTTCATATACTCATGACATAACCCGGACCTAGGGTGACTGATTACAACTCGGGCGATTTGGAGTCTCGAGCATGCTATCAATGATCGAGGTGGCTGACCGTTCAGATTGCCAACCTACAAAACTAAAAAACCGATATGGTGTGAGGTAGGAGCTCGGTAAGTAACCATGCATAGCAAAAGCATACAGTCAAACATATTATAATATTTATTAATTAAACTTATGTTAACTAACATACTGTTGGAGTTGGTGTTTGGAGCACCAATCCGAATAATGTATTATACATTATATTTTATTATTTATTAAAAAATAACTATTTTTTTATTTCAAACCTTATTAATAGTAATGTCATTATGCATATTAGATTGATATATAAATATGTTAAGAATGACATCGACCTTATAATAGTCATGAAGTAATACTGGATATTGGGTAGTCCGACATTGGGGTAGTATTACTATTATAAACTATTCTTAAAGCAAGTATTCATAGTTGTTGATTTTGGAATACGGTCGAATTCCTATAACCTAGAAGACTAGCATATATCGTATATTGGAATTGGAATTCCAATGGTTTTAACCTGATGAACCATGACCATGGGATGCTTGTATGGACATGTGGGTATTCGTTGGATTGAATGAATGACTTCTATGTGATTCCTAATAGTTGGAAGTACACACCACCGTCAATGAGAATCTCCTCGAGTCAAGTAGCATATGTGATCATTTGACTATATCATAGTATTGATTTTGTATGTGATCCTCCACATTTTGATGCCATGTATGTCAGAGACCTTTCATGGTCTGGCCGTTAGATGTTCGTTGGGTGTGGACCGATGTACTTGTTAATCAAGTACGTATCAAGATAGAATCTGTCGGCTCATATGTGTACCATAAGGAGTTTAGGTATCCATGTGAGTAAGTCACGATTCTTAAGACTTTGGTTCCAAAGTCGATCACCTATGGTGGATCACATATATCAGAAATGGTTTCTGATTAGTTGTAAATAATCATGGACATGTCGACATGAGATGTGCGCCTCAGAAACTTGACGGTGTAATCTATGTTTCCTAAGCACAACTCGGATAGCCTACAACGGAGGGATTGTTAAACATATGTGATGACCTCGACTTGTATAGTTTATAAAGGTCGTTCGTGTTCTTTGTAAATTCGGAGGTGGCTGAATTGCGTACATATAAGTTAGGCTTATATGACGAATGTGTCTGGACTTAGAGAGTTCCACAATATGAAGTGTACTTGTTGAGCACTTGGGTAGCCGATAAATTTTTATAATAAATAAAATTTGACATTATAATTATCAACTAAAATAATTAAGTGTTATTAGATAACATTAATTATTTACTTTGATCCAATTGGATTACACAATGACTTTGTTATAATTTCATAAATATCTCTACCATTTGAGGATATTTTGATAATTACAAATATGTAATAATATGTGTATTTGTCTTGATTTAATTAGATTAAATCAAAGTGATAGACATTTAACTAATCCATTAATTATATTTTATCTTGATTTAATTAGATTAAATCAAAGTGGTTGACAAAGGTGATTAGTCACACCTAATTATATATATTTGGACAAATTAGATTAAGCCTACCTAAAAGTTTATTAGAACTTTTAATAATTAAAAATTGCATAAGTTTTGCTATAAAATACAAGCTTGAGCAAGTTTTTAAGAAAGTTAAGCTTGTGAAAGCTAAAACAAGCAAGATTTAGAAATATTAGCCTAAGTAAAAGAAGTGGTTGAAGAAGATTTGGAAATTCTCTATAACATTTCAATAAGGAGAAATCAAGATTGGATCTTGGAATCAAGCTTGCTAGTATTGGAATCAAGATTGGATCTTGGAGTCAAGCTTGCTAACTTTGGAAGTTTTCTACAATATTTAAACAATGAGAAGAAGATTGGATATTGAAATCAAGCTTACTAGTAATTTTGATCTTCTCTAAAACTATATTTTCATTAGTGAGTTATCATTAGTGAAACATATAGTGATGTATTATATATTAGATATATAATAACATAGATTTATGTTGAAATTAGGCTAATAAATTGTTTTTGGATGCTTTGGAAGTATAAACACAATATGCTTGTGATTGGGTCAAAATATTTATGTTGGACATAAACATAAAATTAGAGTTTGGAACTCTAGATAATAGCTTGGAGCTATGACTACCATTCTAAAATCACTTGACCACCTTTGAGTGACTTAGAATTGTTCACGAGTCACTTCATTGTGGGATTCTAATTTGGTTTGTGTTTTAGATTTAAAATTTACGCATGTGCATTTTTAGAATAAATTTATGTTTTTGTAAAAAGTATTTGATATTTTTAAAAATATGATTTTATTCTTTAATATGTGTTGATGTTGGTTTTGATGTTAAAAATTAATTTTGGGTGTTTGGAAGTGTTTAGAGAAGGTTGAAAGAAATTAGTGTTAAAAACCTTATTTCCTTCAGCTCTCTGTTTCTAGAGAGCTAAAGGATATATTTTCAACACAATTAAGAGAAAAAATAACAGTGCAGCAGCACACTGCGCTCACACTGTAGCGCACAGTGCGTGCGCACTGAAACTTGATTTTGTCAGTTTTTGAGTTTTCGGATTCCGATTCAACCCCGGTTTTTTCCTATACACTCGTAATGAAATATAATATTCTATTAAATATTTTAAAAATACACTCATGCTTGATATCTATGGGTTAGACCAACTTCCGTCACACGGGATACCGATCCAACCTTAGAGGTCCCACAACCGCCCCAACAGAATGATATCAGAGCAAATCTTAACCACACAACACGTGTTGTATATTTGATATGTTTTTGAATCTATGCCTCTATAATTTTAATTTAATTATGCATAAGTCTTATTGGATATGCATTGTATGTTTTAAATTAAAATTTTTATTTTGACCAAAGAATGTTAATGACTTGATTGTCATAAATATCTCGTGATTAGGTGATTACTTTATTTAAGTAATAGTATTAATAATGTTAGAGCATTATTGGATGGTATGTCTTGTCAATACGGAGATGAATGAGTTCTTACTACTTATGCCCATGACAGTCATTAATGTGAGGGTATAAGTGCTCGAAACTTAGGTCGCTCTGGTAAAATATTAGATGTAGCGTGATGAATTAACGCGGTCACCCAATACCGTCATTATTGTGAGGGTTTACATACGAAGCTCATTAGTACATATTGACAAGTATACAACTGGAACACGTCTTAATCCAAGACCGTCATTAGTGTGAGGATAAGAAACGGTTCAGGACCAAACAAGGAGTCACGTGGATTTGATTGACTTTTAAGGTCTATCTAATGAGTTTATGAAGGCCAAGACTGTCATTAGTGTGAGGCTGGAATAAATGTCATGGGATTCACTTCCCGCTATAAAATTTTGATTGTCAAATTTATATTTTTCTGTTAAGAGAGATTACAAAATTACGTAAAGTAGTGGGAGGACACTAATAGATTTAAAATCCATAATCGTATTAGTATTTTTATATTGCAATGAAAAATATTATGCTAATTGTAGGCACTGCATTTTTACGCATAAGTCCCTATGATGAGTCTCATTTTGGAGACACTACCTTTTAAGTCACGGAGGTCACGGGAAACGGACGTTGGAAGGGGAAATTCAGAATAAACAAGCTCACTGTCTTCGTTAGTGCTGTGTTCGCTACTTAGTTCGAACGGGAAACAGATTGTGGGCGTTCGTGTTGCGTTCGAGGAAGCGTTCGAACGGTATCGGTAATTCTGGTTTTGCTGCTAGCCTCACACCCAGCCCATTTAGCTCCCCAAAGCCCATAAAACACATCCCAAATTAAATAAATAAATATTAATTTAAATATTAAACAGTAAATAAAAATATTTAAACCATTTACCAATTAAATAAAATATTTACCTAAACTAAAAAGAAGATATGCCTAATTAAAATCAATCTTAACCAATTAAAGCCAATCATATATTTGACTTCCTAATCTAATAAGATATTTACCAATATAAAATATTTGTATTCCTAAACCAACACCAATTAAATATTACAACTTCCTAATTTAAAATATCTTGTCCCCCCTCAATCTTGTGTATGCCTTTCTCACCTCTCCTAATTTGGAAAACAAGATCCCTTCCCTTGTCAACCCTAGCCATTCTCTATATAAACAACCCCTCACCAAAGCCTTTGGCTCCTTGACAACACAAAATCACACCCAAACTCTCTCGAAATCTCTCTAGACTCTCTCTACACACCCAAGACTAAACGAGCAAGCAAAAGAGAAAACACTTCACACATACACAAGAAAGAAAACAAAGAACCCAACCACCATAGCCGAATCCAAAACACACCAAACTCACCCATAGCCGAACCCTAAAACACGCCTAACAACCTCCTAGATTACCCCAAAACAGTAACATAAAAAACTGCATAGATAAATCTTAAGAATAACCATATATAATTGCACTAAGAACCCACACAAACTTGGAATAGTTCTTTGAAAACGTTGAAACAGGTAGCCCGTGCAGTGAGCAGCAAAACAGGAGCCGAATAGGAGCAGAACGGAGTTCGAATCGTAAGCAAAGCAGCGAAACAGTGAGCTAGGACGTTGAACCAGCGGACCAGAAAAAGTCGCGGAGCTTTACCCCCCTTTCGATCTTCGTGGAACGTGAGTCCGAGAGACGGCTTAAAAGGTTAGACCTGAGGGTATCTTTCACACTTATTCTCATTTTACTTTCTGGTCATTTATTTTTGATTATATTTTCTGTATTTGTGGTATCTGTTGTGTGTATGATGTATGTTGTGGGTATTGGATGAATGAGAGATGTGTCAACTCTCGCGGTATATCGGATGGAAACCCGGACATAAATTTCATAGCCGATTCCGAATGGACGGTAATATGATCTGTACTCGGGCCACAACTCCACGTACCGCTTGGGTAAACGGCACTATCTTTCTTTTGTTGTGTTGCTCTTGTTTATTTAGTTTGCTTACTTGAATTCAATATGTCGTTAGTTATGCATGATTCAACCAAGCGCATGGGCTTAGTGAGTTAGTCCAAAGGTCCTCCATTTAGGAGACAAAGAGCCGAAAAGGCCACCTTCGTGACACTACTTCGCCGCGCCGGTTGATGTATGTTCGGTGGGACGCGAGATACGTTCAATCGGGTATACTTAGTTTGATATTATTATCTTTACTTTCGTATGTATAAGTCAATCGAGCGCATGGGCTTAGTAAGTGTGTTGTGAGATCCCCTATGGGGAGGGGCTAAAAGCCCCTTTACCACGATGTTTTGCCGCGCCGGTTGATGTGTGTTCAGATTGGATGTAAGATGTGTTCAATCGGGCATACTTGGTTGATATGATTGGTTTTATTCTTGTATGTGTGATGTGACGCGCATGGGCTTAGTATGTTGGTCTAAAGGTCCTCTCTTTGAGAGATCAAGAGCCCCAAAAGGTCACCTTTACGGCAGTGCTTCGCCGCACCCTTTTATTTTCTGTTTATGTATTGCATCCTATTTCATGCATCAGGTCCGTGTCCGTTCGAACTCGTTCACGAACGCAACTCGAACGCGCATACATTTTGCCTTATCATGCATCAGGTCTCATTTCCGTTCGAACGCGTTAACAAACGCCATACGAACGTGAGCATTCTGTTTCATTTCCGTTCGAACGCGTTAACAAACGCCATACGAACGTGAGCATTCTGTTTCATTTCCGTTCGAACGCGTTTACGAACGCTACTCGAACGTGAGCATTCTGTTTCATTTCCGTTCGAACGCGTTTACGAACGCTACTCGAACGTGAGCATTCTGTTTCATTTCCGTTCGAACGCTACACGAACGTGCACACACTGAACTGAGTCTGTCTTATTATATTCATGCATAATTGCCTATTGGTTGATCTTTCTTATGCAAATGTGTCAATATATTACAATTTGTATGCTTATGTCATGATAACACTTGAGTATTATTTCTCGCGGTATATCGGATGGAAACCCAGACGTAAATTCCGTAGCCGATTCCGAATGGACGGTAGTGCGGTCTGTACTTGGGCTACAATTCCACGTACCACTTGGAAAAGTGCCCATATGTGTGCTTGTATGGTCTATATGTGTGCTTGTGTTTTCCTGAATGTGATATGTAAATTAAGTTGTATGTTCGCTGCTATCTTGATATATGTTAAGCATGCAACTTTAAATATGAGATATATGTAAAAACGTACACATAAGTTTTATTTTGCATATGAGAATTTAGAAGCATGGTACTATTGGAAATAAGTGTTACTTAAGCTTAATTAAATTATTACATGAATCCTTTCATTACAAGTGACATAAGTAAGGGACCATTCCGAACCCAACGATTTGAGGTCTTCCCTTGCGAGGGGTGAGTGCGGCCTTAAATCTTTGTCCCGGTTCACACCGGGTGGCGACTCCATGTTATGTAATCCTTCCCAACTAGGCCGCGAGCCTAGGAACGGCGTCGCCCAGGTCCTGTGTCCTACACTAATGTTTAATTATTGTCTTGTAGATGGCTGCCGCAAATTCATTAGTGTGACTTTTGAATTCCAAAAAATTTAAAGGAGCCGAGAACTATTTTGAATGGGAAATGAACATATGCCTTATCTTAGAGTCAGAACGATTGAGGTATGTTACGCTCAATCCAATATATATCAAAATTGTTCTTAATTTTCTTAGACAGTACATAAATGTACCAAATGCTTGGAGCATTATAAGAACACCTAAGGAGTTTTTCAAAGCAAATCAAGAAAATAAGATATATCGAAGGTCTTAGGAATTATTCCACTCTACGCTCAAGGACAAAAGAGCGGTTAACATTCATTTTTTAAACATGATAGACCATATCTGATATATGGAATGACATGACATATGATAAATGAAAGGCTAGGCTAAAATCTGATTCTGTTTTTTTTACCCGATATATATGATGACTTTGTGATGCATTCGATGCAAGACATATATGAATAGTTTCACAATATGTTACGCTCGGCGAAATATGATTTAAAGAAAAGGAATCACACTTTGTACCTCCATGGTGGAGCAAACTCTTCAAAGACTTCTAGGAAGTCTTCGAAGAATAAATGGGAAATAAGAAGAAAGATTCCAAGAAACAAACTGTAAGACCGCATGTAACTCGTGATGCATGTCTACATTATAAGAAGTCTGGACACTGGAAGAAAAAATTATCCAGAGCTGAAAGGAAAAGCAGGAACCCCATATACGCTTTGTATTTTTCCTATTATTGATATTTCATTAGTCTTAGATGTAAATAGTGGTTGGGTGTTAGACACCAGTAGTTCTACTCATATTTACAACTCCATGCAAGTCATGAGAGTTAAAAGAATGCTAAACAAATGGGAGATCCAGCTTAGAGTTGGAAATGGTGAGATATTGGATGTCAAAGCCATATGAACAGTTGTTCTCGATCTCCTTAATGGAAGTAAATTAATTTTACATAGCTGTTATTAGACAGAAAATAACTTTACCGATATTAGATAAAAATGGATATAAATTAAACATTAAAGATAATATTTTATGTTTATATGATAAAGATAACTATTTGATATGTGAATGTTCTTTATCTAATGGTCATTATATTTTGAAAACATATAGAGATGTCTTTAATGTAGAGGAAAATACAAGTAAAAGATCTGAATTAAATAATACAGAATTATGAAATATGAGATTGGGCCACATAAGTGTTAGACGCTATCAAAATTGGTTTAGGATGGTTTGATTGAAGATCTTGCCTATATCCTTATCAAATTTGTGAGTCATATATCTAAGGAAAAATGACAAAGGCCTCATTTCTTGATGTTGGACACCGTGCTGAAGATTTATTGGAACTAGTACACAGTGACGTGTGTGATCCATTAAATCATGTCGCTCATGATGGTTCAACATACTTCATGACTTTCACGGATGATAAGTCAATATATGAATATGTCTATTTGATGAGACATAAATCAAAAATATTTGAAAAGTTCAAAATATTCTGAAACGAAGTAGAAAAACAAACCGGTAAATTCATCAAGTGCCTTCGATCAGATCGATGTGGTGAATTTATGAGCGACGAATTCAGAAGTTATTTAAGGAAGAATGGGATTCTCGCCCAATATAGCCCACCAGGAACTCCTCAACACAATGGTCCGTCTGAGCGAAGAAATCGTACTTTATTGGATATAGTACGATCCATTATGAGCCATATAGATCTTCCATATGACCTTTGGGGTGATGTTTTACTTACTACTACCCACATACTTAATAGAGTTCCATCGAAAGTTGTTTCTATGACCCCATATCAGATATGGTACGGTAGAAATCCAAGTCTTGGATATTTAAAGATTTGGGGTTGTCCTGCATACATTAGAGTTGCACAGTGGGATAAACTAGCACTCAAGGGGTAAAAATATAGGTTCGTTTGATATCTTGAAAATTCCATAGGATATCAATTCTACGATTCTGAGCAACGAAATGTATTTATTGTTCGTTTTGCCACTTTTCTTGAAAATGAATTTTTGAGAGAAATGGAGAATTGTAGAAAGATTGAACTTGATGAGTTTGATCCCAACATTAAGGAACGTGAGATGAAACCAAAGATTCAAATAGGTAAAAGATCTACAACATAGGTTCTATATAAGTCGAATAGAATATCAAGGCCTCATGAGAGACCATTTTTTAACGTCTGATGTGAGCCTTGATGTTCTCCTCTTGGAGGAAACAAATCCTACTTTGTAAAAAGAAGGAATATTAGATATCGATTCGGGAAAATGGCAAGAAGTCATGAAATCAGAAATAGATTCTATGCATGACAATCAAGTCTAGGACTTAGTTGAACTTCCTGAAGGAGTTAAACATATTGGTTGTAAATGGGTTTATAAAAGGAAGCGAGGGCCCGATGGAAAGTTGGAAACCTTTAAGGTCTGACTGATAGCTAAGCCGAAAGGTTACACCCAACGTCCTGAGATTGATTATGATGAAACTTTATCACCAGTAGCCATGCTAAAATCCATTAGGATTCTTTTAGTCGTTGCTACATATCATGACTATGAGATATGGCAGATGGATATGAACACCGCTTTCCTAAATGGATTCCTTGAGAAGGATATCTATATGGAACAACTAGAGGGTTTCATATTCAATGAGACATCAAACTTGGTTTGTAAGCTCCAGAAGTCTATTTATGGACTTAAACATGCAACTCGAAGCTGGAATCTTCATTTTGATGATATAATTAGATTATCTGGATTCATCAAGAACAAGAAAAAACCGTGTGTTTATAAGAAAGATAGTGAGAGCATGATAGTATTCCTTGTTTTGTATGTAGATGACATCCTTATCATTGAGAATGATATAAGATTGATGCAAAGTGTGAAAGTCTACCTTTGTAAAAACTTCTCAATGAAAGACATAGGTTAAGCTTTATATATACTGGGTATAAGGCTCTACCGGGATAGAGTTAGGAAGCTTATAGGATTGTTGCAATCCATGTACATAGTTAAAATATTAGAAAGGTACGGTTTTACCAACTACAATGCAACAAATGTACCTTTATGATACGACATACATCTTTCGAAGAAAATTGAACCTCAAACTGAGGAAGAGATAGTTAGCATACCTAACTTGTCATATGCTTCTTGTATTGCAAGCATTATGTATGTTATGCTATGTACAAGCGCTGACATCAGTTTCATCGTCAGTGTGACTAGTCGATATCAATCTGATCCGGGTAATGATCATTGGACAGCCGTGAAACATATCCTGAAATATCTTAAGGGTACTAAGGATAAGTTTCTCATATATGGAGAAGATGAGCTACAAGTTAAAGGTTATACAGACTCCGACTTCTAGGGAGATTCAGATGATAGAAATTCTACATCTAAATATATATTTACCCTTAATGGTGTTTCGGTCAGTTGGCGATATTCAAAGCAAGGTTCAACAGTTGATTCCACCACTGTGGCAAAATTTATAGCGGCTTCAAAAGCTGTTTGGATTAGAAATTTTATCACATAACTTGGCATTATGCCTAGTATTGCGGATTCGATCTCATTATACTGTGATAATAGCGGACCATTGTGCAGACTAAGGAACCGAGAGCGCATTCCAAGTCTAAACACGTGGAAAAGAAATATCGCGTGATTAGAGAAATTATCGAATAAAAAGACATAGTGGTATTAATGGTTCAAGAACAAGAAAACATAGCAGACCCGCATACTAAGGCCTTACCTCCTAAGTTATTTGATAAACATATTGAGGAGATGAGACTATTGTACCATCCGAATTGGCACTAAGCAAGTGGGAGTTTATTAGAGTTAGTGCTTGGAGCGTCAATCTGAATAATGTATTGTACATTATATTTTATTATTTATTAATAAAATAACTATTTTTCTCATCTCAAACCTTATTAATGGTAATGTCATTAGGCATATTAGATTGATATATAAATATGTTAAGAATGACATCGACCTTAGAATAGTCATGTAGTAATATTAGACACTAGGCGGTCTGACATTGAGATAGCATTACAATTATAAATTATTCTTAAATTAACTATTTGTAGTCTTTGGTTTTAGAATACGGTCGAATTCCTATAACCTATAAGACTAGCATATGTCGTATATTGCAATTGGAGTACCAATGGTTTAACTCGATGAACCATGAGTATGAGAAGTTCGTATAGACATGTGGGTATCCGTTGGAGCGAATACTGAATGACTCACACATGATTCCTAATAGTTGGAAGTACACACCATTTTCAATAGGAATCTTCTCGAGTCGAATAGCATATATGATCATTTGACAATAGGATATCATTGATTTTGTGTGTGATCCTCCACACTTTGATGCCATATATGTCAGAGACCTTTCATGGTATGGTCGCTAGATGTTCGTTGGGTGTAGACTGATGCACTCGTTAATCATGTGTGTATTAAGATAGAATCTGTAGGCATGTATGTGTACCATAAGAGGTTTAGATATACATGTGAGTAAGTCACGATTCTTATGACTTTGGCGCCAAAGCCGATCACCTAGGGTAGGTCGCATATATCAGAAATGGTTTCTAATTAATTTTAAAGAATAGTGGACATGTCGACATGAGATGTGCGCCTCAGAAACTTGACGTTGTAATCTATGTTTCTAAGCACAACTCAGATAGCCTACGACGGAGGGATTGTTAAACATATGTGATGACATCGACTTGTATAATTCAGAAAAGTCGTCTGTGTTATTCGCAAATTCGAAGTTGGTTGAATTTCGTACATATAAGCTAGGCTTATATGACGAACGTGTCTGGACTTAAAAATTCCCACAATATGAAGTGTAATTGTTGAGTACTTGAGTAGCCGATAATTTTTGATAATGAATAATATTTGATATTATAATTATCAACTAAAATAATTAAGTATTGTTGGATAACATTAATTTTTTACTTTGACCCATTTGGATTAATTGGATTAATCCAAAATCACACAAGGACTTTGTTGTAATTTCATAAATATCTCTACCATTAGAGGATATCTTGATCATTATAAATATGTAATAATTTGTGTATTTGTCTTAATTTAATTGGATTAAATCAAAGTGTTAGACAGTTAACTAATCCATTAATTAAACTTTATCTTGATTTAATTGTATTAAATCAAAGTGGTAGGAAAAAGTGATTAGTCATACCTAATTATACATATTTGGAAAAATTGAATCAAGCCCACCTAAAAATTGATTAGAACTTTTATTAATTAAAAATTGCATAAGTTTTACTATAAAAAAACAAGTTTGAGCAAGTTATTGATTAAGCTTGAGCTTAAGAAAGTTAAGCTTGTGAAAGCTAAAACAAGAAAGATTTAGAAATAATAGCCTAAGTAAAAGAAGTGTTTGGAGAAGCTTTGGAAGTTCTCTACAACATTTCAACAATTAGAAATCAAGATTGGATCTTGGAATCAAGCTTGCTAGCATTGGAATCAATATTGGATCTTGGAGTCAAGCTTGATAACTTTGGAAGTTCTCTATAACATTTCAACAAGGAGAATAAGATTAGATCTTGGAATCAAGCTTACTAGATAAGTTTGATCTTCTCTAAAGCTATGTTTTCATTAGTGAGTTATCATTAGTGAAACATATAGTGATGTATTATGTATTAGATACATAATAACACATATTGAAATTGAAATTAAGCTAATAAATTATGTATGGATGCTTTAGAAGCATAAAAACAATATGCTTGTGATTGGGTCAAAATGTTTATGTTGGACATAAACATAAAATTAGAGTTTGGAACTCTAGATAATAGCTTAAAGCTATGACTACCATTCTATAATCACTTGACCACCTTTGAGTGACCTAGAATTGTTCATGAGTCACTTCATTGTGGGATTCTAATTTGGTTTGTGTTTTAGATTCAAAATTTACGCATGTGCGTATTTAGAATAAATTTATATTGTTGTAAAAAATATTTAATATTTTTTAAAATATCATTTTATTCTTTAACATGTGTTGATGTTGGTTTTGATGTTAAAAATTAATTTTTGGTGTTTGGAAGTGTTTAGGGTGTTAGACAGTTATGACCCATAGCGTCACTATTTGTAAAAGACATTGTGTTTTTGTACAAATTAATTATGTAGCAATGGAAATTGCCTTTTATCATTTCGTAATTAGATTACTTAAATGTGTGAATGATGAAAGTCCTTATGATTAGTTCCGGATTGAGATGATATAAGACAATATCAATCCACGACGGTTTAATCATTAAATATCCCTAGTCGTAGTATTATCGAGACTGGACATCGATAATGCGGAATAGACTAGTATCGCACTTGTGCGTGTTATGGAAGCGTAACAGCATAGTTCTCATATATTTAAGTATTGGATACTTATGCAAGTGTGGTAGGAGGTTGTGTTTTACCGATGGTACGGAAAACAGCTTTGCTCTGGATAGACCCCACGGAATCCTATTGGTAGTATGACTATGTGTCTATGAGAGTCCGTATCAGGGTAGATGTATTTGGTCTTAACCTGAGACTTGCATCGCTAGTACTTGCGACAATCAATACGCTTTGGTTTTGGTCGTCCAGGACTTTAACAGGTTCTGTGTACACCTCTTCTGGGTTTATTAAGAATCGTAGTGTATTGGGTGTGATGTCAAGACAGAAGTATCACTTCATTCATATGGAGATGATGGTCATGCAGGGATACAGAACTGGTTCTCTAAGAGGTTGCAACCGTAGGGATAATATGACTAGGTCATGATTATCCGATAATAAAGAGACTAGTTGCTAGTGATCCAATATATGCTTCGTACGGGGCAGACACTATTCCAGCCACAGGCATTGCATGTGACATCCGATAATGGATCATGAGATACGCAATACTACGTATACTACGCCTGACATAGATCATATATTCCATTAAGAATATTTCTGGAGAATTGGGTAGGCATGGCGCTTTGCTAGAAGCCAACCTTGTCTCGTAAATCGGTAAGAACGTAGTACAAGGTACGTATGTGTTCAAATAGTCCGACGACCGGATTTACTGCCAACATATCCAGGGATCTCTTGGTCGCTTCCCGAAGATTCAACAATGACGTATGATTCGAACTTTATTAATCTGGGATTAATAGCGGAGAGACTTTATCTGGGATAAATTACTATTTGAAGAGAGAAAACGATTAATTTGGAATTAATCGATAAAATAATATATTCGATATATTATACGAAATTGGATTTCGACGCGGAATTAAAATTAGATTTTAATTCGGGCTAACGAATTGATTTAGAATTAATTCGCAAGCGACATGAATAGTAATTTTGCTAGGCATGATTATTTAATTACGACGCAACGGAAAATTCGTTAATTCGGAATTAACGAAACTGAGCCCGGAATGTGTTTGCAACGCCACTCCGATTTTGAATCAAGTACGGCCGCAAGTCACATCGCGAGTCACATCACTTGTCACTTTAGTGATAGATGTCAAGTCACCTTTTTTTTGGTGAGTGACATGCATTCACTATTCATGATAGAAGTTGGTGTGGGCTTTTAATGCAAATTTGGAGCCAAAACTTTGGTTGACTTTTTGAAAGGCTAATACCAAATTTTCGTAATAGATTTTCATTATTGTTTTATGAAAACAAAACACAAAAAAAAATAGAAACTCTCTCTCTCAAATCTTGCCATTGCTGTGAGCTCTCCAAGGTGAATGAGGAATTGTTTTTCTTTCATCTTTTGCTAGTACATTCAAGGGATCAATACAAGGTGATAGGGAAACTGAACTAAGAGCTTGGGATCCATTGGAAGCTTGGAGCTTGTTCATATTCAACAACAAATCTTGTCTTGGCCGAAACATGGAAGCAATGAGTAAAAGTTTTGTTGATCATCACATCCAAAGCCGATCAATGTAAGTGTGTTTCCGCCACTCTTCTTTGTGTATTCATTCAATTTCTATACTTATATTGATCTTGGGACCACCCTAGAAGGGAAGGTTGGAAGAAATTGGGGTTAAAACTCATATTTCCCTCAGCTCTCTGTTTCCAGAAAGCTGAAGGATATATTTTGAACACAATTAAGGAAAACAAATTGTAGCAGCGCAGTGTCCGTGCACTGTAGCGCACAGTGCGTGTGCACATAGCACGCACAGTACGTGTGCACATAGCGCGCACAGTGCGTGTGCTTCAGTCGTCCAGGCACGCGCTGATATATATTTTTGTCCATTTTTGAGTTTTTGGACTCTGATTCAGTCTCGGTTTTTTCATATATACTCGTAATGGAATATAGTATTTTATTAAATATTTTAAAAATACACTCATGCTTGATATCTACGAGTTAAACCCACTTTTATTACATGGAATACTGATCCGACCCTATGAGTCCCACAACCGCCCCAACACATATAACTATCATTTGCAGAACCTTTAAGTAAGTTGTTTCTATCTTTATCCAATTAATCCTTGAAACCTTTATTTTACCATACCTCATATAAATATAAAGTTCTTCAAATGTACTCACCTATAGTCTCATAATATATAACATACTAGACATAATTTCAAAACTTAAATAAAACATGTAATCGGAAGTTAAATTATCCAATTCATTCAAATTATTTTATCTTATAATAGAGGACGAGACATATATGAAATATAATCAAATTAATCAAAAAAAATTCAATAACCTCTTATTATGCATAATCCTAGTGTTAACATTTATACAAAAAATCCTACAATGTTGATTTCCATGTCTTAAGTGTGCTCACTTATAAAAGTTCAGAAAACATAATTTATACTGATCTTCGACTCCTTTACACACCGATCTTACGTATCTAAATATCGTATACAAATACATACATTTACGAATTTAGAGAACTTAGCTTATATGTCTCCTCATATCCTTAATTCGTAAACACATGAATACACTAGCTTATGTACACAACATCATCAACCAATACTCATACACATACTCTTAAAACAAACATAAACTCATATAGGCAATCACACACATCGTCAAGTTTAGAGAAGGACAATAACCCATAATTAATCCATTTATCATTCACAAACATAGGTTCTACACGAACAATTACATACATTATCAAAACGGAACACATAAATTAATCATTCTAAAATCATTTTGAAAACATATCATAAAACCTTTTCATTATAAACAAAATCAAAATCGAAAACCATTATCATTATAATCTGTATCAAGCGTCCAGGGCCAACTTAACTGGATGAAATATAATAAGCGTCTAATATCCGAATCGCGAGCACAGACCGTACATTGATCGAAACAAGCTCATGTCGACAGAGGGTAGTAGGTCTATCCATTTCTAGATCCGACCACGGTTACGATTCCGGAATCGGAACCGTAATTGAACCGTTGCCACGATTCCGTTAATTTTTTTTAAATCATTAATAAAATTAAAAAAAATCGGAATCGAACCCGAACCGTTCGGTTCAGGTTCCGATTCTGATTTCGGTTCCATACTTGTGGATCGGGAATCGGCCGGTTCGGTTCCGGTTTGATTAAACAAATGTACATGCATTAGGAGATTTTGGTCAATTAATAATTAATATGTATTTATATTTGATACACAATTTGATTTGATACATATTAATTAATTATCAAATGAGATTTTGACACATGTCATTAATATATGTATTTTATTATTTAGTGTAAATAAAAATACATATATATATACTAATAGTTATATTAATTAATTATTTAGATATTTAAATATTAAATATTTAGATAATTAAATAATATCTATATTTCATAATTATTATGAAATATGTTTAATTATTATTGGTTACTAATTATATTTTACTTTAAGGTTGAAGTATTCAATTTGAATTTGTCTACTTTAACTTTATGTTTAATTAGATTAAATAATTTATTTGTAGTAATTGTTATTACATATGTTTTATTATTATTGGTAACAAGTGGCGTGTTTTATTTTTTGAAGCTTGAAGAATTCAAATTGAATTTGAATTCTTAAATTATAATTAATTGACTTTAAATGACCAAAATACCCCCAAGTTAGGTTAAGACATGTATATAAAGTGAAAAAATTATTTTATCTTTCCTAACCTTCCCTTGGTCGAAAATACACCTCCATGAAAGCTCCTAAAATTTTTCTTGAAGAAACTTGAGAGAAAGTGATGAAATCAAGAAGAAAGCTTAAGGAAATTAAGAGATTTTGAGGTAATCTTCAATATTCTAAACTTTAGAAAGCTTGTTTCTTGTTCTTGAGCATCTATAATAGTTCTAGGGTTTCTTTCTTTCTTGTATTTTGGGGCTTTTTGATTTGGAGGATGGATTTGGAGGCTAGATGCATGTGTGAAGTTAGATTGAATAATATTAGTGTAATATTAGTTCAATTTTATCATTTGATGACTTGTTGTCATTCTAGAGTGTTATGACCACTCTTATAACTCATATAATTGTTCTTGATTTCCTCATTGGTGGTGGCTTTGATTGGTGTAAATATTAATATGATTAATGTTAAGAAAATTGGATTTAAAGCATGAAAAATGATATTTTTGGCACCCATATCAGATTTGGAAATTATGAAATTTTAGTGATGAAAAATATGTTATTTAAATGTATTGGATGTGTATTGGATATTGGAATAATTACCGGAAATTATTTCGGATTGAAATATACAAAAAATGGTGAAAAACGGCGTTACTGGGTGAGTTTCGGGCTTACCGGGTATCTGTTATTCAAACAGTGAATTGGTCACTGTTTGGGTAGCCTATGAACTGCTCAAGTACTATTGGGGCTGACCTGGGCAGCCCCCGTGTGTATTGGTTGATCGGTTCGGATAAAAATACATTTTATGCTATTTTACGAAAAATCTTTTCGTAAAAGTTTCGTGGTGTTTCTAAATTATTTATATCATTATTTGATATCGAATAAATATATTTAGGTGAAATATGAATGAATTATTCATATGCGATATTGAATAATTTATTCGGTAAGTTAATTTTTTTTAAAGTTACGATTTCGCCCGAACCACGCGCTTTCGTTGTGCCCGCGCTAAAACACCAACAAAAATTGATGTCAGAGCGAGTCTGATCTTACATCCATTATATTTTTCATGCTTGATATATGATATTTAATCCAATTTTATTATCTGGACATGCTTGTAATATAGATATTTCTTGATTTTTTGGTTCTACGCTAACGAGAAAACATAATCGAGATTTAATGGTTAAGTTATGTTATGTTTCTCGGGTAGAATTAAACTATTGAGAAATTGATCTATATTAAATATTTGCATTTGATGTAGAGTAAAACTCACTTTAGGAATATCCCCGCTTAAATAAGGCATTAAAGTGACTAGTATTATGAATACTTGTTTCTTGGTCTGCCTTGTCAGTACGGATGCGAATGATTTCCTGATGCTGTAGCTGTATCGTGCCAAAGTTGTGCAGTTATGGCTGATGGTAATTCATTTACGCCAGTAGATTTTATATGATAAAAGACAAATTCAAGTGAAAGTGGAAATCATTAACGTGTCAAAGCTGTCAGGACTACATCGGTAGCTTGAGTTTGTCACTGACAACTGAAGCCTTGATACGCCTCCTGTGAACGTGCCAAAGTTGTCACAATGAGAAACGGTCAGGACCAAAATCACGAGTCACAGTGAGTGTGATTGACAATGAGTTGTCTACCTATGAATATACGTAGGCGAGAATGTACCAAAGCTGTGGGTCGAAATATATTTAGGGGGTCCACTTCTCACTATGGAATTCAATTTAGTTATTGCATTCCCATTTTCCGTTGGGGATTACGGTATTATGTAAAGTAGTGGGAGACACTGCTGGGTTAAAAATCCATAAATAAGGTAGTGTGTAATATTATGAAAATTACCGCTTATGTTTCTTTTATTCTATTGTGTATATTGAATTAAACTTCTAATCCACTGTATGCATATTTTATACATATGTTTTCTAACTTCATTTATGGTTGCAGATTTCTAGAATATGTTATAGATTATGAGTAGGATTGGATATATTTTAGATTAATTTAAACCGTCGGGAACTATTGTTCTGATTTTCTTGAAAAATCAAGATGGTTAGTGACTTAGTTACTAAGTCACGATAGATAATCTAAATAGATTTTTTTAGGATATAATTCTCTAGATATAATAGTTTCGTGTGCTGTAAGAATTTACGTGAATTAGTTCATGTCTCGAGATTCTTGACTGGCATTAAGAAAACCCGATTAGGTATTTGTTTATCTAATAATGACGTTTCTTGGCTTTAGTGACCTCTAGAGGTAATTTTTCTGACACAATTTGCTAATCAATTATTTGCAATTGTTATGAATAGTTGAAGGCAAATTATAATGCTAAAGAAATGAGATACGTATAGTTGTGTATAGAAAATATTGATTCTCACAATACGACACCTATAGGTATTGGATACCAGATCTCCCATCTAGTTATTTAAAATACTGTTTAATGATTATTTTGATATATGATATCAGAACTTGCGACTATTGGATGGTTACTTATTATTTATAAACAGTTGTTACATATTTTAATACGACTAATAATGTCATTGATATAGAGATAAACATTAAGAAAAATATTCGGTTAAGTAAATAACTTAGAACAATGTTTTATGAGATTTTACCACTTGATCATTAGATGTTTATTCTGTATGGTAAAAGATGGTCTGATATGAGATCACACCACATATCATTAACCATTTAATGAACATTATATTCAGGAATGTGATTAAATCTCATTTAACCAATGATTGTCATTGGACCATAAAATTTATTAAACTGATACATTAGATGTATGTAGTTTAATGAATTGTAAATTCCATAAGGTAGTTTTCTTTACTTGGTAACTTAGTCAATGATTTGTCATGACTTAGTTACTTATTTCTAATGAAACACAGATATAATGTTTTGACTAGTTCAAAGATATTTGATCTGAAGTTTTGAAAATTGTATCTTTAAAATTCATCATGAATCTTTGAATTGTTCAAAGATATTTGATACTATCAAATATATGAATTTATGGCAATTAGTTCTAAGATTATTCAATGAATATGATTCTTACTCAATATTATTCTTCTACGATTCCATCGTGATGGAATTGATCAGTGGGAGAAATCGAATCTTATATGATTTGATTCGTTTGGCATTGAGTGTTACCGAATTAGTTTCAATACTCTTAGGGATATGCTCCAGTAACACTAATTCATCCTTTTAATTAAGGTTCCATTAGTTTATATAGTTATATATATGATATGTATAAGTAGAAAATTCGAATCTTGAAAAGTTTGAGATTTGAATCTTTCTTTTGTGTAATAGTTATATAATTGAAAAATACTTGCGTCTCGGAGGTACTAACAAAAGTTTATCATTTATTCTACGTAATAGAATATTATATTCTATTTGATAGAATATCTTTTCTACGATCCCGAGTAATAAAATTGTTGTATTACTTGGTGTGTAACATCAGATGTTAACGATTGTAGAAAAGGCTTGACTTAGTGAAGTCAAATGTGGGAGTGATAAGCTATAAATGGAACTACATAATTAATAAGATGAAAAGACCATTAGACATCTTCCATATAAGTCCAATAGGATGTCAGAATCATATGCGAAGTATTTGATACTTAATGGTTCTGTTGTTTTCTTATCGAATAAAATTATCCTATAACTTATAGTGGAAGCGATATTTGATATCGATTCCAGAAGTTAGCATTAAACCATAGATCTAAGGTTATTCATAGCTTACTACGATCAAGTTTTTTGAACTTGATTAAGATTTCGTTATGAATCGTTCATAAAATATGAAAATGGTTTCCACAACAAAAGCAAAGTGAGCTTATTAAAGGTTTGACCTTTATAGTATGACAGTGAGAAAAGTTATACTCAGTAATATATTGTAGATTCCGAGGAAACTTATCTCTAGTCACACTAATTGAACAATTAAAGATCTGTTGGTTAATGTTAATATTAAACTATATATTTTAGTTAGGAATGCAAAGTGGCGTTCTTGAATGGTTTCTTCGAATAAGAAATCCATTGTGTTTTCTTTGTTTGAAGAGTTCATTCTAGAATGGCTCTAAAGTTTGTATTCTGATAAGATCATAGTTTGATATACTAGCTTATAGAGTCTATTATAGACCCAGATAAGCTTTCCGAAAATCTATGTTTTCTAATTTTGATAACAATCAGATTGTCCGATTTTATCAAAGCATAGAGAATACATATGTGACAGTAGGGTTATTGGGAGCGTACATATTTCTTCCTAGTATTGTATATCCTAATGACATTATCATTATTAAGGTAATAATGAGATGTTTATGAGGTAAAAGGTTTACTTAAGTCTTCTTTTCTCTACGAAGGCAGTGGGAGTTGTCTTTGTTATATTCGATATAAAGTTTTATATGATATAAAACAAGAGACTTGTGAGATATCTCATTAGTCGTGCATTAAATATGATCTAATAAAGGATACAGCAAGACTATTTGTGTGACAATTAGTATAACCGTTTGACACTTAGTATAACTGTTTGACAGCTAGTATAACTGAGTGACAGTTATTGTGTCTTTTGTATACAGTATTCATCTTTCGTAAATGATGATTCCTTTATTGAAAGAGAAATTGATTAGAATGTCTAGTTAATCTTATGCATCATAGGATGATGGTATAATGAATATTATATTATGTGCGATTTTAGATACCAATTTAATTGTTATTGTTACGAGCTATTTTGATACCATGTAGACCATAGGATGGGTCTTGAAACATGTTATTTGTTATCTTTGAGATATTAAGAACGGGTTTCTTATTCATGGAGAATATAATCCGCAACCATTAGGATCAGATTAGTTTTGAGTCTAATTATGACATTAGATGGTTTATGTCATATAGAGTCAGAAAAGATACATTGGGAGTGTCACAGTTGACTCTACTGTATTAGTGGAATTAGTTGTAACTTTGAAGTATTGACTTATGAAGTTGCATAGTGACCTTATAGATTAGAAGTTTTGATATTAGTGTTGTGCTTGCACTTGTCTCATAGTATTTGGATTTGATCCCTAAATACATAGACAACTCAGTAGCTGTAGTACAATATTGATGTCGCATCTGAGTCATATTGATGTATAACTTAGATTATACAAAATACGAATGATGCTGGCTAAGGGAAACGATTGGGTTTGTTGGGCAAACTCAATATGTTATAGCGGACCTACTTGTTATTGGCTATCTCTTGAGTTCTAGGTGAACTCTTGAGGGCCATGAGTATGTGATACACATTGAGATGTGTATATGATACCGTGGATTGGCACTAGAGCAAGTTGGAGAAATTGTTAGGGTTAGTGCTCGGAGTGCCAATCCGGATCGTATTTATGTCCGATTCATGAATACGAATAATTCATTTTTCTATAATATTTCTTACTTAATGGTAGTATCTCTTGTTTTTATATACGTATTCTATCTAATTATGATTAGATTGAAACTAAATCTGATATAGTGATATGTATATATTTGACAAAGACCACAGGATTTACAAAGTAATGCGTAGTTACAATGTAGTTTGTAATTGACATTAGGAAGCGTCACTATAAGTTGTATATTCTAAAATAAAGTTCATGGTTAAGATTTACTGACACTGGTCAGTTAGTAAAATCTGATGAGACCAGTACATGTCGTATATCGAGACTTGGTCCGATGGTTTATCCCAATGAACCACGAGTCTTAAGAGACTCCTAAAGATGTGTAGGTGTTTATTTGATAAACACTGAACGACTCACCGAAGATTTCCTAATAGATTGTACACCAACGTCAATAAGAATCTTCTCGAGTCAAGTATCATAATGGTCCTTCAACTTGAGATACCATTGTGGATATATGAGACATCCTCCACACTTTGATGATAGTCACGTCACTGATCTATTTAGATTAGACCTCCGCCTATTCGGTGGGTGTGGACTGATACTCATGATATCTTGTGAGTATCAGATAGAATCTGTCATTCATGTGTACAGGGCATATGTATCTTGAACGTGTTTGCGATCTAGTAAATCCATGGTCGTGGTACACTTCGGAAGCGAGTTCTGAGTGTTATTTAGAGATCGTAAATCTGAAAGTCGACTATATTATACCTTAGAAATTTGACGTTTCTATCTATATCCCCGGTATAATATTGATAGCCTGTGACAGAGGGATTATAAGTATGTAATGACCTAAACTTGCATAGTTTAGCAAGATTATCCGTGTTTGTCATAATTTACGAGTGGGTGAATTATAGACAAAATTTGATTCCGTGATGGATAAACCTAAACCTAGAGTGTCTCACAATATGAAGTGTACTCGTTGAGCACGTGGGCAACGCGTTATGAATAATATAGATTATTCATAATACTTCACCAGATTAAATGAGTTAATTCGAATCGTTTAATCAGTTAAACGAAAGTACATGCATTAGAGGATTTTGGTCAATTAATAATTAATATGTATTTGTATTTGATATAAAATTTGATTTGATACATATTAATTAATTGTCAAATGAGATTTTGACACATGTCATTAATATATGTATTTGTTATTTAGTGTAAATAAAAAAAAAATATATATATATATATATATATATATACACTAATAATTATATTAATTAATTATTTAGATATTTAAATGTCAAATATTTAGATAATTAAATAATATCTATATTTCATAATTGTTATGAAATATGTTTAATTATTATTGGTTACTAATAATATTAAACTTTAAGGTTGAAGTATTCAATTTGAATTTGTCTACTTTAACTTTATGTTTAATTAGATTAAATAATTCATTTGTAGTAATTATTATTACAGATGTTTTATTATTATTAGTAACAAGTGGCATGTTTTATTTTTTGAAGCTTGAAGAATTCAAATTGAATTTGAATTCTTTAATTATAATTAATTGACTTTAATGACCAAAATACCCCAAGTTAGGTTAAGACATGTATATAAAGTGAAAATTTTATTTTATTTTTCCTAAGCTTTCCTTGGTCGAAAATACACCTCTATGAAAGCTCCCAAAATTTTTCTTGAAGAAACTTGAGAGAAAATGATGAAATCAAGAAAAAAAAAACTCAAGGAAATTAAGAGATTTTGAGGTAATATTCGATATTCTTAAGTTTAGAAAGCTTGTTTCTTCTTCTTGAGCATCTAGAATAGTTCTAGGGTTTCTTTCTTTCTTGGATTTTGGGGATTTTTTATTTGGACGATGGATTTTGAGGTTAGATGCATGTGTGAAGTTAGATTGAATATTATTAGTGTAATATTAGTTCAATTTTATCATTTGATGACTTGTTGCCACTCTAGAGTGTTATGACCACTCTTATAAATCCTAGAATCGTTCTTGAGTTCTTTATTGGTGGTGGCTTTGATTAGTTTAAATATTAATATGATTAATGTTAAGAAAATTAGATTTAAAGCATGAAAAATGATATTTTTGGCATCCATATCAGATCTGGAAATTCTGAAATTTTGGTGATGAAAAATATGTTATTTAAATATATTGGGTGTGTATTAGGCATTGGAATAATTGTCGGAAATTGTTTCGGATTGAAAATATATGAAAACGGTGAAAAACTGCGTTACCGGATGAGTTTCGAGATTATCGGGTATCCGCTGTCCAAACAGTGAATTAGTCACTGTTTGGGTAACCTATGAACTGCCCAAGTACTATTGGGGCTGACTTGGGCAGCCCCCGTAAATTTTGGTTGATCGGTTCGGACAAAAACGTGTTTTATACTATTTTACGGAATATTTTTTCGTAAAAGTTTCGTGGTGTTTCTAAATTATTTATGTCGTTAATTGATAACAAATAAATATGTTTAGGTGAAATATGAATGAATTATTCATATGTGATAATGAATAATTTATTCGGTAAGTTAATTTTTTTTTTAAAGTTACGATTTTGCCTGAACTGCGCGCTTCTGTTGTGCCCCCGCGAAAACCCCAACAATACACTCATGAAGTGACCCTGGGGACAATCGATATATTTCTCGAAGTTCCGATTCGAAATTGTACAATGTTTCACTCCGGACAGCCCTGGTGTTTGGGCCATAACGTTCTCATACGAACTTCGATGTTTATGAATTTTATATTGCCAGAAAGCTTAAATCGAGATCTATAACTTCCGCGTTGAAAATTTCTCCAAATTCAAACCAAAAATGGGTTGAAAATATAGATCAAAAAATTTAGATGAATAGTATCCGAGAGTCATTCTAGTAATTCTCAAAGTTTCTCCCAATTTCTAAAACCTTCTAGTTTCAAATGGTCCAAGTATAAAAGGAGGATACTATTCATATATCCCAAAAATTCAAAAGAGAAAGAAGAAACTGTGGAAGGAGAAAGAGAAGAAGAAAAGAAGAATAATAATAAGAATAAGAATAAGATAAGAAAAAAAAAAAGGAGGGAAGAAGAAGCAAGAAGAGGCATGGCATCCATAAGAGACTTATAAGATGATGAAATCCAACAAAAATGAGCTAAGGTCATTTGACCCAAATCTTGGATTGAGAAGTTTTGTTGATTTAATGGTATATTAATGTTAGGAGCACACTAGGCATTGTATTTAGTGACATATGAGCATGGAAATTGATTGTGTTGAGTAAGAACCAAATACTTGGAATCCTAAAGTATTGAGTTAATTACGGCTATGAGACTAAAGAGTTAAATGGATTGAGGAGTGTTGATTTAGCCAGAATTCACATTGAAGTTTAAAGAATGGATGAGTAGAAATTGTAGTATGGAAGAGTGTTGAGCAAACTAGGCATAGAAAGTGGCAGTAACGACCTGAAAATGGCCTAGCGTCGCGACGCAGAACGCTGCGCGTCGTGATGCGTGCTGGGAATTTTACCAGATAAGTTTTCTGGAATTGTGTGCGTCGCGACACGAAAGCATAGTTGCTCACTGATTCATCTGTGTATGTGCGCGTCGCGACGCCCAAAAGGGCTGAGTCACGACGCGTGATCAAAAAATTCCTTAAATTAGTTTTAAATCATTCCAACTTCACCCTAGCGTGTTAAAGGCCACCCTAAGGGTCTCGTATCAGTTCATATATACATATTACATCATGATATAAGTATGATATGCCTTAAAATAATAATAATAAGCGCTTGAGTGGATAAATTTAGTTTAATTCGGAATATGTTCCCCATCCTATTTTCTAATCAAATTTATCAATTATAGATCATCGCAGGAATCAGAGTTTTCTTCAACAAGTGAGTAATGCAGCCAGATTCCAAATCTGTGAGTGGAAACTTTTTCCTTAAGTTAATCTTTTTACATGATGTTGTTTTAAATATCAGACTTATTTTTACGCACTTAGGGCATTAGCCGGTTTTATCACAGTTATTTCATGAAAGAGTATGTTTTAAGAAATATTTTAGAAAAGTAATTTAGGAACTTGAGTTTTATGTTTTCGAGGCATATAGGGAAAATCCACCCCAATATGTAACTTGATTCAGATATGGAATTGTCGGAGAGAACATGTGCACATGTAGATGACTGGGGGGACGACGATACGTAACTCCCCTAGATCATAGCTCAGGACTAGGGATGACAGATGCCCCTAGATCATATATTCAGAGCTTGGAGGGTAGCATAGATTCACACCCTCAATTCTAGTTTAGTGGCTTGGGGGACGGCAATATGTAACGCCCCAAGACCACTAGTTTTTTGGACATGTAGTTGCATGATTTGAGGGACGGCAATACGTAACGCCCCCATGCGTCAGGTTTTTCAGAGAGATATTTCAGAATTAGTTTTCAGAGACAGATTTTGGAAAAGATAGTTTTACGGAGAAAAGTTTTCTAGAAATAAAGTTTTCAGAAAAAAACAGTTTATAAGAGATTTTCAGAAAAGCAGATTTCAGAAAAGTTTACCAGAAAGAAAGAAAGTTGATTTAAGTTAATGAAAGAGATTTCAGAAAAGATAATTTGAGATAAATTGAGTTTTAGAACCATGTATTTTCAAAAGCATTTTAGTACCTATTTTTTTAAAAATTGTCCACTCACTTAGATCGTTCAAACGATCTAACCCCCCCACTCTCAGTTTCTTTGTTTTGCAAGTTTCTTGGAGGACGAGCTCGAGAGGATGGATATTGATAGCAGTCACTATGGTTTCGGTCCACCAGGTCAAGTCAGAAATAGAGTTCAGTAAAGTATTGTCCAATTACAGATATTTTGTATAACAGAGTTGCGTTTGAGTATTCATGTATAGAGTTGTAATATATATGATATTGTTTGTTCAGTCGCACTATATTATTTTACAAGCTATGTTGTGGATTTGGGCAATGGTCCCATATGTGAAGATATATTGAGAAAAATATCAGTATTGTTGGTAGTTAGAAAATTAGTGGTTAAGATGATAGTACGGGTTATTCCATGCCGGTAGCATCTCCCGGATTGGGGATGTAACATAAGTCCTCGTTCGAACCCTGGAACAGACTTGCCACTAACATGCACACATATCACGTTCGAACGCTCTGTCAAACACAGCACAAACGCAAATTTTAAAAGTTTTACAAGACTTATTTTGTTCCGAATTCTCAACTATGATCTGAAATCCTTTCCAAAATATCCCAAAAACTTTGGGATATTATATTTTATTTAGCAAAACGTTCACATAATAATAAAAAGATAATTGTACTACTATATTTAACATTAATGGTTTTATTGTCATTTTAGTCTTGTTTATTAAGTTTTTCACGATGTTAAAAATCTACTCTTATGCTCAATAATTACAATGGATTTATGGCTATAAAACTTCGAGGTTTTTATTAATCATATTTATTATCCCATTGGGACTAAACTTATAAATTCCATAGTTTAATAATTTTTCATTAGTATAAAAAAAATCATTTTCAACACAACAATTCTTTTATTATTTATACAGGACTGACCTTGAAATCCTTATGATTTAAGGCTATTTTTATATTTTGGGAGTTTTAACCGTATTATAATATTATCATATAAAAATATTATTCTGTATGATCTATTCAAATGTCACATTCCCCATTCTTTCAACAAGTCCCTTCACTTTGGCATGATAAGCTATCATATTCGGTTCATTTGCCTGGAACTCACCATTCAGCTGCTGAACAACCAATTGGGAATCACTTTTTACCACCACATCTCTTACCCCAACTGCCTCGCAGAGCCTCAGTCCGGCTAAAATTGCTTCATATTTCGCTTCATTATTGGTTGCTTCAAAGGCAAATCTCAGGATATAGCCCAACTCCTCACCTTCACTACTCTCGAGGATCACCTCGACTCCACCTCCTTGTGTGCTGACTGAACCATCAACGAACAGCTCTCATTTCACTTCTCTCACTATCATAACCCGATGGCTAGTGAATTCTACGAAAAAATCTGCCAATGCGTGCCCCTTGATTGACATTATAGGCAGGTAGGATATATCATACTCACTGAGTTCCACGTACCACTTTACTAGACGACCGAAGGTCTTTAGCTTATGTAAGATCTGCCTTAGAAGGTGGTCGGTATACACCCTAATGGGGTGGGCTTGGAAATAGGTTGTAACTTCCTTGCTGCGGTGACCAAAGACAAAGCCACCAGTTTGTGGGCCATATATCGAGTTTCAGCTCCAACATGGCCTTACTAGTATAATACACTTGCTTTTGAATTTTGCCTACTTCATGTAATAATACCAAACTTATAGCATATTCAGAAAAGGCTAACTACAAGAACAAGATATCACCCAGGATCGGCTTTGCCAGCAGTGGAGGTTGGGCCAGATACTTTTTGAGTTGTTGGAAAGCATCCTCGCACTCACTCGTCCAGCTGACTTCTTTCTTGGCCTTTTTGATCAGTTGGAAGAAGACATGGCATTTTTCGGTGGCTTTGGAGATGAACCGATTTAGTGACGCCACCCGACCTGTTAAACTCTGCACTTTCTTGACAGTCCTCGGAGGTTTTAGATCCAAAACTGCCTTGATTTTCTGTGGGTTTGCCTTGATGCCTCGTGCATTGACCATGTACCCCATAAACTTCCTGAAAGATACCCCGAAGGCGCACTTATCCGGATTTAACCTCATATTATGCTTCCTCAGCAGCTCAAATGTCCCTCGGAGGTCGTCTAGATGATCCTCGGGTTTGGCAGTCATTGTGATCATGTCATCAACATAGACCTGCATGTTCTTACCGATGAGCGGCTTGAAGACCTTGTTCACCAACCTTTGATAGGTATCCCCAGTATTCTTTAGTCCAAAAGGCATTACTTTATAACAGTACAGCCTTTGGTCTGTGATAAATGCTGTCTTTTCTTCATCCTTGGGATGCATCATGACTTGGTTATATCCTGAAAAGGCATCCATAAAACTGAGTAGCCCAAGACATGCAGTCGAGTCCACCAGTTGGTCTACCTTGGGGAGCGGGAAGTTATCTTTTGGGCAGGCCTTGTTCAAGTCAGAGAAATTCACGCACATCCTTCATTTTCCACTAGCCTTCTTTACTAAGACCACATTTGACACCCACTCCGGGTATTTGATCTCCCTAATAAATTTGGCCTTAATTAATTTTTCAATCTCGGTCTTAATCGTCTCGTATCACTCTTGGTTGAAAATTATTCTATTCTCCTTCACTGGTTTGTGAGCTTGATCAATTGTCAAGCGATGACTGATGAACTTGAGGTCAATCCTTAGCATATCTCTGCGGTCTTATGCGAAGACATATGCATACTCTTTCAGAAAATCCAGTAGCTGTTTCCTCAAATTTGACTTCAACCCTGCCCCAACCTTTATTATCTTCCCATGGCCAAAAAGCTTCATCATCTCCAACTCCTCAACTGCCCCTAGCTGGGCTGGTTCGTCAGGTCGGGGATCAGCTGACTCTGTTTATGCTGAGTCCTTTTCTACAACAACATTACATTTCTTGTCTGGGACATCTAGTGGCCTGCATAGAATCCGAGCTTCCCCATCAATTTCCCCTTCTCTTTCTTTCATCTTTGCTCTTACCTCTTCAATACACAAAGTTTCTTTAGAAACGGTAGAAAAGTAACTCCTAGCCACTTTCTAGCTTCCACAAACAACTTCAACTCATTCCCGAGTTGGGAATTTCAACTTCAGGTAGTAGCACGACATAGATGCCCTTAACTTCATCATAAAGGGCCTTCTCAAGATCACCTAATAGATGCTCATGCAATCTACTACTTTAAAATCCATCATAATGATTCGGGTATGGGGAGTCGTCCCTATAGTCATTGGTAATTGTACTCGGCCCAGCGGGACCACAGTTGCTCCCCCAAACCCGTACAACGGTGTCGCTTCTTAGATCAAAGTGGTATACTTCACGCCCAAGTCGTTCAAGGCTTCCTTGGAGATAATATCCACTGTGATTCCAAGATCCACCAATATCTTATCCACCTCGGCCCCACCGATATTGGCCTTGATTATCAGTGTATCATCATTAGGGTAGTTGACCATATGAGCATTCTCATCGGTGAACATTATGGGCACTGGTCTGGCATTTTGGATCATTGGGGCCCTTTCCGTTGTCAGCACATTTGAGTCTTTATTCCGGCAATAGTTCTTTCTTGCCCGGTTCGAATCTCCGGCCAATATCATTCCCCCATCTATTGTGAACATAGGCATTTATCCCCTTATTATCTATTCTCTCCTTCCGTTAGGGCCTTCTTCACTTCTCCCTCATGCCTTATTTTCCAACTTCTCAATCTTCTCCAACATAGTCTTCATGAAGGTTTAGGTTGTTTCCCTCTCCCTTCGAGCGTCTTCTCTCTCGTTTCACATGGTTTCTTCCATTTTCTCCATCCACTCCGTCGTAGAAGCCTCTGAAGTTTTGTGGTTTCCATCTGCTGCCATCGTCTTAGTGTGTTTGTCACTTTTCGTATCGAGTCCCCACAGATGGCGTCAAATGTTAACGGCTATTTTTCATTCCATGGGGCGATTTGGGAAAATCAATTCCTCGAACAAAACCTTCCTTGAACAAAACCTCCATCAAACAGTGAATTTGTTAAGTTTGTTGGGAATCAAAACAAACTTGACAGACAAACAAAGAAACACACAGATAAAAACAGAGGATTTAACATGGTTCGACAGAAATGATCCAACCCACGTCCACCAGAACAAAGGAAATGGAACTTTTATTACCACATCGGGTAAGACCGACTTCCTTATCTCTCGCATACACTAAGTTTTCTCTCTCTTTTATAAGTTGTGTGAAATATCAAAAAATGCTAATAAAGTGAACCAACCGTCAGAAAAATTAACCAACACCTTATAATGAGTTCTCAACCCCTTTATATAGTGCGTCTAGATACACTATTTCACCAATTCGCGATGTCAGCCACGTTACCTTGTTATCATTGCTTAGGATCATTTCCCCAATCACTCTACAAATAGTAGCTCTGCTGTCTGACACAACTACTCACTGCCATCTGACACTCATTAATTCACCATTTTTTGGTAACTACTACACACTCTGCTCATATGCCAACTTGTATTCCAACCATTCACGCGGTTTCGTGTGTCAGTGGATAAGTCTGGGGCTCTCTTTCATCCCATCAGCCGCTGGCCTACTCCTTTCTCATCAGCCATTAAGAGGCTCAAACTTTTGTTTAAGGCTTACGTCGTCCGTCTAAGAGCATAATGCTACTGCTCCGGCCTGTATTCTTGGGTCGGTGTACCAAAATAAATGACGTCCTTCCTTGCATCTACTAACAGGTCGGGTCGGCAGGGGTGCCTTCACTTCCCTCACATTCTCTTCAAAAGGGTCAAGCCAACATTAAGCTCCTCTTTAGCCGCTTTAGTTATGGGCATGTATAAACATTGAGAAATAGCTTCCCTTGATGAAAGTCTAAACTGTTATGATTTTATTCTAGCTTGTATCTTCTAATGATCATCTTCCTATGTTTCTTTGTTTCTGATAAGCTTCCTAGGGTGTATATGATTGTGCCTTGGTTGGCTTACTCCAAATCTTACTCTCATTGTTACAAGCTCAAAACACATCTCCTGACAACCTCGGGTCGGTTTACATCTGTGCCTCGGGTTCTGGTCCTATGTCTGACTTCTCTTCCTCATGAAGATCTTGTACTTTCATCTGTTAAGTGCTAAAAACTCTTTCTACCCCTCTTCAGGTTTCAGAGTTTCTCGGGACGGAAAAGTCACCATCAATAAACTTAAAATATGGACTTCTTTATTCTCATTTTTCACTCAAATACTTAAAAATCTACATTATAGATACTTAAATCATTTAAATCGTGTTTCCCTCATCCATATCAAAGAATTTATCCGGCCTCCATAAAAATTCAAAATGCAACAAATATACATATACATTTAATTATTGTATAATTCCTATGAAGCTGGCCATTCCTCATCGTACGAGAGTTATTGTGTCAATTGTTAGTACAATGATATTCATGTGTTTGATGTTTTCATTGTTCTTTATTTTATTTTTTTCCTTGAATTTTTGTTAGTGGTGTTTTTCAAACAATAAATTAATGCACCATAAATCAACATCACTAGCTTTGAAAAGGATGGAACAAAACTGACGTTCTGCTTTTATGAAACTAATTGAGCTCAAAATCCTTATTTGATTTAAATCATGACTTCAATGGATACAAGACATAAAAAGTCATATATAGAATGGACAGGCCAGGGATTAGCTTTCTTGACATTCCAATTTTTGCACCTAACTTACGACGGAGGATATGCTATCACCACATATAATTTAGGCAATTGTTTTCCTATTTGAGTGTATTATAAAATTAATATTATTAATTTTTATATAAAAAATAAAATTTTCTTAATTGAATAATTAATTGTAGTATAAAATCATTATCCCCAAGGGATGTGGTATGGTGTCAAAGACTTAGGATTTGGTTGTTGGGTCATAAGATTCGAGTGTAAGTGGTGTGTTTCGTTGTAAGAGTCTGGGTTAGTATGGAGTTTTACCTACTCTATTTAAGTCCGGGTCGGTGGTTTGGCGGCAAGATTTCCAAACGTTTCCAAAAAAGTTATTTAAATTATTATATTTTAATAAACACTTACTTTGATATTTCTTATTTTCCAAATAAATAATATGATTTTTTTTTTCTAAAAATATATCTAATTAAACAAGACATCGTTGAACTTTTTCGCCCTAAACCCTAAAAAACTTGAACCCTCCTGACTATCACTAATGCAGTATAATAAATTTCTTAAAATTCAATTCTAATTAAGATAAAACATAATAATTATCTGAAACCCTGGAAATTGATAAAAGAGATGAGCGATGTAAATTATATTTTTGGTAATGAATTTTATTTTTCCAAAAATTGAAAAAAGTCCATTCACGGAACAGTAAGACGATGTAGAGCTCCACACAAGTTGCTTAGCAGCTGAGGCCAAAATCCTGAAGCGCCGTCACCAATCACCATAACAGACAGACATTAAAGACCATTGATGGGTCCCTTTAAACTGACAGGATTATGTACGGATTTAACCATCCACAAATCTTGTGGTTCAAATTGAGACATCAACAACTGTTTGGCCCCCTCCACCAATCACAACTCGACAACACATGCTTCCCAAATACCACTTTACTTTCCCTAAACCACTTCAAGTTTTTCCACTTCGAGATTTTTTTAATCCTTTTTTTTTTTAAATGAAAAGGAAATAAATTAAAGTGTTTTGGTTCCTCTCCTCATTTATAATTCCATTACCTCTTGTGTACACAGACACAAATAGCTTTTGCTTCATAAAACTGCAAAAAAACTTCCCACCAACACAAAAATAGAAACCCAATTAGAATTTTCCATTTTCATGCAAATCTTTCATAACTTCATTCTCTTTCTCACTTGACTTCTTTAGCCTATAAGAGAAGAGCTAGATATGAAGAAAGATTAGGGTTTCTTTGATTATTTCTTATTTTTTTAATTTGAGAATTTATTATTACTAATATTATTATAAAAAAAAATTCCAAGTTGGGAAAGAAAATGGGGAGAGGTAGGGTTCAGATGCAGCGGATCGAGAACAAGATTAGTAGACAAGTAACATTCTCAAAGAGAAGAGCTGGTCTTTTGAAGAAAGCTCATGAGATCTCAGTGTTGTGTGATGCTGAGGTTGCTTTGATCGTCTTCTCAACAAAAGGGAAACTTTTTGAGTATTCTACTGATTCAAGGTTTGTAAATTCATTAACACTTACTCTAGCAAAATCTTTAATCTTTATTATTAATTGTTCTTGTTTGTTGCATGTTTTTTCTTTTCTGATTTTTCTTTTTCCATTTTTGTCATATATATAGTTATTCACTTTGACGGTTCATGGCTTGCATATTAGTACACCAAATTCATCAAATTTTCGACTAGATATTTAAAAATTTTATCTTCTTTTTTTTTAATTAACTTTTTGTATCTCTTTTGTGATCTCTCTAACAAAAAACAAAACATAGAACCACTTTTTGTATCACTACATATTTGAAGTGTTTTTTTTAAGCTTCTTTGAGTGATTTACTTGCATTTATAGAGGAGTATCAATGGTTTGTTTTGATCTAGACACTTGATAATTAACCAAGTGATTGAACACAATATCCTAGGATCATGGAGCTTTGTATGTTAAGGGGTTGGTGATTTTTTGGATTTTTTTTTTTTTTTTTTTTTCCTTTTTAGGGTGAAGGGGGCAGGTGTCAATAAATCTGCTTCTGGTCTGTAACCTAGGATTATGGAATCTAGGAGAATGCTTCCACAATTATAGTGTGGCAAGATATCTATAAAGATTTTCCACCAAGAGGTGCTACCATATTTTAAATAAGTCCACTTTGGGCAGTTGGTGACTCCTTTGATTTGAGGAACAAAAAACTTGGGTAATCTTGTTATATTATCCTGTAATATTATGGGGAAAAAAATTACACAAATGACAAGAGTTTAATGGAGGATAAAAATAGTTGTTCAAGGTTGAAATTATTTAATATATCATGGTAATATATTAAAAAACAATAATTAAGTAACTTTCCTAAACCGACCCTAAGAATGCCAAAATTATCTATGTTTTGTAATTAGTTATGCATCAATGATTTTTGTCAATTCTATATGCCTTGCCCTTCACCAATTTAGGTTTGCATTGTTTAGATTCTTCACTATTTTACAGAAGATTTATAACTGATCTATTTATACACAAAAATGAAAGATAAAAAGTAAAGAAATCTTGTCACAATTTTGGAGTTATGAGAGATATCCTTTCTATAAGAGGATCTGGCAAATCTTTGATTGAGTTAGAAGTTTTGGATTTCTTGATTCTTGTCAATCTCACTTTGACAATCTTGTGATGATTGTTATTTATAGAGTTGTTTGGATTTCTTTGTTTTTATTTTGTAGTTCTTTGATGTCATGTTGATTTTAATTGATTCAACATTACATGCAAGGATTTGGCTAATCTTTGGAATTTTTCTTGTCTCTTGTAATCCAACTTTATTTTTTCCAGTCAAATCTTATCTTATATTGGAGTTTATAGTTTTCTTTCGTTTTGTTTTTGTAATTCTTTTACATATTGGTTCTAAGGCCTAACTAGCATATTTTCCATCTTTTTTCTCTTGAATATACTTTCCTCATGTATGGGTATACATGACATGGTCCCCAAGGGGTGTGGCTTGGTGATGTAGGGTTTAGGATCTTACCTTGAGGTTCTGGGTTCGAATCCAGGAAATGTGTTTGTTGTAAGAGTCTGGGACAGTTAGGGGTTTTACCTGCTCCGCTTAAGTCCGGAATGAGTGGTTTGGCGGTGGGGTTTCTAACGATTTCAAAAAATAAAAAAGAGTATACATGACATGTCCATAAGAGGCGTGACTTGATGGTGTAGGGCTCATCCTGGGTTCGAATCCAGTGAATATGTTTCTTATAAGAGTCTGGGACAGTTAGGGATTTCACATGTTCCGCTTAAGCCCAGAATGGGTGATTTGACGGTAAGATTTCCAACGATTTCCAAAAAAAATGGTATACATGACATTGAAACTTCTATGATTGAACTTAAAATCATTTAATATAAACTTAAAATAACTTATTACAAAATTTTAAAAAAAAATTATCAATAAACTTGTTTTTTTTTTTTTTTTGAAATTAGTAAATTACATTAAAAGAGTCAAGAAGGCTAATATTACAATGTCACATAAACTCGAATATATACTTAGAAAACTCTAACCTTCAAGCCTAATTAGGACAACAAATAACAATATAAACAATACAACAAACACTATCCGTAATGGATTCTTAATTGTCTAAAGAAAACTAGTCATACATAAATTCTATTAGAGAGTTGGAGGAACTTTATAGGTTTCGCCTAATCTATCCACCTCTATTAGTATTGATGAATATCACATCCTAATAAAAAGATATAATAATATACGGAGTATCATTACAATGACAAAATCTACAATACATCAAAATCATTGAATAAGTGATGACAAAACTAATTAAAACTAACATACCATACCTTCACAACAAACCACCTCTATACGGGATTCACTCACAGAGCCTTCATGAATGCCTCATCTTAGGCCTTCGAAGTCTAACCTCCAACGAAACAATGGAGCGATAAAATCAAAAGGTCACTCGACAAACCACTAAGCAGTAGAAATAACAATGAGACATTCATACAAACAAATAATTAATCATAACAAACTACAAACAATATACCAAAACACAAAAATATGTATATTTTTTAAAAACGTTGGAAATCATGCCGTCAGATCATTTGATACGGGCTTAAGCGGAGCAAGTATTGTCATGACCCCCTCCCTAGAGTGGCCCAACCCTAATAAGTGGTCCGCGAACCACTTCACTTCGAGCACTTACATGTCATGCAACTGAACCAAATTTGCAAAGGAAAGATAAAATTCTATAAAAAATACAATCCAATAAATCCCAAATAAATGTTTACACCAAAAGTGTTTGAAATCATTGAAGTTGTCCTAAATATCCTATTCAAAAACCAAAAGAAATGTATGGACCAACCCAACTGACGGCTATGGCAAAACGAGTCAAATCCTGGTACCGATACTGCTATTATTGCGCTGGCGAACTACCTGCAATGTTTGGGAAAGGGGAGTGAGCTTAAAGAGCTCAGTAAGTAAAAATACTCATACTCTCAACATGACCTCACCAACAATATATATATATATATATATATATAAATTAATATCTGAAAATAACAAATAATATATAAAAGCTATCTCAAGTAAAACATACTCACAACAACAAATCTCAATCAAACAAGGTTTGCTATCTAAATTCGGTATAATAATGGATTGAAACCAATGGGAGAGTCTCTCTCATACTCCCAAGATTTCCCACCGTATAATCTCGCATAAATATGTAAGAGGGGGATTGAACCACACGCATCTGCTAATCTCGCATCTCCGACCACTATTATACTAAATCCGACAGCATAACAATAATCCCACACAGCATCCAATACAACACATCTCATCATATTTCATCCATCAACTCATCTCAAAGTCACATAATACTCAAATCTTCGATTCATAGTACAAGTATACAATTTATACCTAAAATTTATATTCACAATTTATGTTCTCATGCTATCAATTATTCAATCAATTTTCCAAACATATATGTATAAATATATTTACACTATATTACATAAACTCATATATCAAACATCAACCAACAAACATTTATGTTAAGGGAATTATCATATTTTGTACTTATCTCAATCCATACAAAACTATATATATATATATATGTCCTCGTTAAAATCTGGAAAAATTATAAAATTACGATTAGGTCCTTATATTTTACTAAAATTATGATTTTACCCCTAAACTTTCCAATGTTACAATTTCCTCAACCTCCATATATCAAATTATCAATTTAGTCTCAAAGCTTTCATTTATCACCCATTACCCACTAAAAATCAGAATTTACTCATTTATGTCCCTAAACATGTTAATTTACGAATAAGTCCACAAACTCTCAAAATATTATATTTACACCCCTAAAACTGTAAAATATAACGTACCGAGTTCCAACGACTTCAAAATTTCATAACGAGGTGATCAACAGACAGTACACGCAATGACAGTGGTGGTAATGGCAGATGCTCGGTGATCACCGACGAACGATCGAACGGTGTTAACTCTTATTTTTGGCTCGTTTTACGACAACCAAAGGTCCGAATTGGGCAAACGAGGTATCTAATCCGCGTATCTCGACGAGAGGAAAATTCTGGTCCATTAGGTGTACTGCACGCACGGCGGCGTGTGGGCACGTGGAGCAGCGATGCGGCGGCGGGTGGGTGGCGCGTGCGGCAGCTTCAGGCGATCGGACCGGCAGCGTTGGCTTCGTCTCGGCGAGGGGATTCTCATGGAGTGGTCACTCGCCGGAAAAGTTGACCGGAAGACGACGAACGAGCCCTTCTCTTTCCTGCCCACACTTTCTCTCTCTATTGATTTTGTATTTTCTCTCTCTACGCGTCTGTTTCTCTCTCTAATTGTTCAATGGTTTTCTGGAAATTTTCTATTCCCTATTTCTCTATTGATCAGTCACCCTACTCTCTTCTTTGGTTTTTCAATGATACACACACATCAAAATAAGTCTCTAGTTTTGTTTATAGAGAGACATGTATGGTTAATATATGAGTTAGATTAGGTTTATTAGTGTGTGTGTGGCAGAGAATGTGGGGATAAGATCGTAAAAAGGTAGGGTGAAAGAGTAAGTGGGTAGTTAGATTTAAAAATAATAACAACTACTAGAGATAAGGTCTCACATGTATAATCTCTAACTGTCACAAGCTCTTACAAAAAGTGCACTCCTGGACTTGAACCTAGGATTTGAGCAACCAAATTTCAAGCCTTAAGCCATCAAACTACACCCTTTGGGGACAAAACACATTAAAACATAAAAATAACAAATATCAAAATATTCGGCCGGGTAGGGAAATGCCCTCCTGGGACACATATTTTGTTGTTCTGGTGGCTTATGGCCGGTGGTGGTGGTGGTGGTGGTTATGAGGATATAGAAGGGTTTTTTTTTTGATAAAAGAGGGGTAATATATATTATAAAGTAGATTCATAAAAGTGAATCAAATCAAAACAATACAATGAGTCACATAAACAAAACACAAAAGAATAACATAATATGACTGCCAGAAACGCAATCAGAAAAATAAAATCAAACAGAACACTGAAATTGAAACTGGACAAGAAAAAAGGAAACCAGAAAATGAATGATATATTTCGAGAAAGCACAAGCAAAAGTGAGGATATAGAAGTTGAAGTATTACATATGAAAAACTCACATGTACCCATACCCATATACAATAGATCCTTCACTTAAATGTCATTTTTTTATTGTTCTTACTTGGGGACCATTTTCATAACTAAAATATTTTCATGAAAATCATTTTAATTAAGGAAAGAAAAGTATTTTCAGGTGTTTGTATCTCCTAAAAAATATTTTCTAGAAAGCATTTTCAGATGTTTGGTGCGTCCATTTTTTTCGGAAAATATTTTTTTGTGGTTAGAAGTGAACTATGAAAGTTTTGGAGAAAAGAAAAGAATTATTTTCCGTAAAATAGCTTACGGATTTATATTTTGTGAGTCATTTTTCGAAAAACAACTAAATTTTTCTATTAATTAGAAAACAGTTTATGTTGACCAGAATTTCATAAATGTCCCAAATGAAGTGAAATGACTTTTAGTGCAAAAGAAACAGATCCTTGATTGCGACCATCCAAGGCATATAAGTTGGATCTCACATCTTATTATAAAAATCCATCTCTCTATTGATTAAGTTTCATGAACACATATATATATATACACACATACATACATACATATACATACATACACATACATACGTACGTACATAAACATACATATCTATCTCTCACAGGCATGTTTTGGAGTTCATGCAAATGCCATTTGAAATGTGTATTTAGCTGGTTGCCCTTCCTTTCTTATTAGCTTTTTCTAAGTAAGATTGTGATTCATCAATCATCTTTTAACTCTTTGAGCAGAATCTTACTATAGTTCATCCTTGATACAAAGATTTTAAATTTTTCTTGTCTTGCCTTAATGCCAAAAAAGTACTATGTCAGACTTGAGTTTGTAACTCCAAATATCTTCTATCATATCTTTTATTGAATGATTAATTTATCAAGCATGTCTTGTTTTATTATGATCTTATGTTATGTATATACTGTGTAATCCCGCTTAATGTTTCTTTAACTTTCCTCTGTGACAGCATGGAGAGGATCCTCGAACGGTATGAGAGAAATGCATATGTGGAACAACAGTTTGTTTCAACTGATGCTGGACTACAGGTACTTGCAGAATCCAATATTCCTCACTTTTATCTCCAAAATTTGAATTATTTGCTGATTAATTATATTCATGGCCTCATATGTGTATTCATAGACAGTCCTTTTTTTTCTTTTTCTTTTTTGCAATAAACTCGTGCTACCTTTTAACTTTACATATACATTGTGTGTTTGTATGCTCATTTCTTTTTTAGAGATCGATTCATAAATGGGGTAAAGAACATTTTCTTTTTTGTCAAATTACTTGTTCTATCAAACAAATGAAGCTGTAAGGGTCTTTCCTGGTGGCTTCTCCTTGTAGTTAGGGCTGCACATTCTTCTTCTTGTTGTTTTTAGTTAAGTTTGTGAGAGTTATCTTTGTTAGGGAGATAATCTCACTTCAGTTGAGAATAATTTTGGTTTTCCATATTCTATGAGAGCCAACTTAAATACGAGTGATGCCCAAAACAATACATTTTCCTCGCGATAAGGACCTGATAAAAAGAGTTTTTGCATGAGACAGTGGTGTTAGAGAGATAAATTCACATCAGAAGAGAACACTTTTTAGACAGGAAAAAATGAACGAAACCCCTTGATGTTCGGTAAAATTAAGCGAACCCTTTATCCATTTTTTAAAACTAAGCGAAACTCCTCTTCGGGGACAATCCTCAATTCATGAGCTAGTTTTGAGTATGAATTAGTCCCGTGAATAAGCGTAATGTAATTCTTTGGTTTTGTCTCAACCTTTTTCTATGAGGCACTTCTCACCTACCTGGCTTCATCTCCCAAACTTGATTAAGAACTCGAACCTACATGTGATTCACAAAATCATTGAGAAGGCAACCCAATAGTTGATTCTTTGGCCTATTTTGTTTTAACCTCTCTTAGTTTTCGATTATTGTTGGGATTCCCTTCCTATGTAGATTTAAAGGAACGCTTCTAATAAGCCTTATTCATCAAAAATACTATATAATAAAAATTGCAAAAAAATTGCCCCTTTTTTCTCTTCTCTTTCCTGTATTGTAGTTATATGCATGTTAAATTTTTTGAGTTGATGACACACACACATATTTTATTATGAAAATTAACTTTTTTTGAATGCTGAATAGGGATCCTGGTCTCTGGAATACCACAAGCTCAGGAATAGGATTGAAGTCCTAGAAAGAAATATAAGGTAACCAACTTCACTTCATATGAACAAGAACAAGAACAGTTAATTCGCTGTATTTTGGTTGAAAGTTATTGCAGAATAGAAATTCTTTTAAGCTAATTCTCATTATGAAACTATGTAAAACTAATTAAGCAAAAGTTTAATGGACGACCATGCTTATCATTTTTTAATAATGAGCCAGTCTATCTTATTTGTACTTGCGTGCTTCTGCTTAAATTTGAAAGTACATTAGTTAAAGTGTTTGATAAACGAGCCCACTTTTTCTTTATAGCTAGTAACTATCAACCACTCGCCTAATTATATCTTCGATTGCTTGAAGTATTTCGCAGTAGCTATGAGTTAAGTAAGGGTGCAGTCTTAAGTTCCCTTGAATATAGGGTCTAGGTGAGTTCTTAAAATGAAATCCTATCGATAAAGGATAAAAAAATATATGAATTTAGATTTCGGGATTCTAATTTTAGGTAAAATTTGGGGCCTCAACCGACGACTTATATCTGACTCTCTCCGGAGCCGCATTTGGAGTTAAGAACCTCAAAATGTAATACTACACGGCAAAAAGGGCTAAATTAAAGCAGTTGTGTCAAACATAATGCTGTCGTATAATTATTCACATGATTATACAGGAACTTCATGGGAGAAGACTTGGAACCACTGAGTGTCAGAGAGCTTCAGAATTTGGAGCAGCAAATTGATACAGCTCTTAAGCGCATCCGAACTAGAGAGGTGAAGAATCAATGCAATGCTTATCAACTTAATTTTTTTATGTCATATTCTTATTTTATATTTTATATGTGCAGAACCAACTGATACATGAATCAATTTCTGATCTGCAAAAAAAGGTGAGATCACTATCATTGAAGTTTTTTTTTTTTTTTAGTACAATACAATGTCAATAACAATCAATAAAATTTGATTCTGATTGAGGCTTCTGACAGGCAAGGGCATTGCAGGATCAAAACAACATGCTTGCAAAGCAGGTAGTACATTTTTCTTCACTACAAATGTAGCCTTGGGAATTTGAATATCAATACATCATCTGGAATAATATGATCAAATTATTTTGAGGTAATGACAGCTCAAGGAAAAAGAGGAGACAGTGACTGAGCAGCAAACCCAGATGGGACAAAACTCATCATCCTCCATGCCACCAACACCACCAGTGTTAACATTTCCTGGTCTAACTACTGGGTAATCTCTTCCTCTCCCTCTCTCCCAAAAGAAACATGCGCATCCACACACGTGCTCACATTTATAATATCTATGCATATTATAAGTACACTCGTTAGTATTTCCCTTTTCAATAATATATTTTTTAATATTTGCTGTTTTGACGGCATATTAATAATCGAGCTACCTGATCAACTTCATTGTATCTTGAGAGATATTCTGTGGGAGAAAACATCTCTTAAAAGAAAATCGTGGTGCATATTCAGCTAAATGCAGCAACAAGATACATAATTATGATGATTAAACTATATATAATTGCAGGGGCAGTTTCCAGATGATCAGAGGAACTGTAATTGATGAACCGGATCATATACAAACAAGGCCAAATATGAGCAGCATAGTTGTGCCTTCCTGGATGCTTGGACAGGTAAATCATCATGAATAGAGAGAGAATAATTAAGCAGCATGGATCATCAGCAACAGATGAAGTGTTGGTATTTTGGTCAATTTATAGGAAAGAAATTTGATACTGTATCTTTGTACAATCCTCGCTACAACAATGTAGCTTAGCTACTCCATATGATCATGAGATGAGTAGGATTCTAACTCATATATTTATTATATATAGGGTGAGGTTTCTCATCTTAAAAAGTTGTTTAAAAATTAATATCAATATCTCACCTTCTATCAATACACGGTTAAGATTCAATTATATTTTATTATCTCATCTTCAAAAAATAAATATATTTTTTATTATCTAATAACTACTAATAATTTATAAAAGTTTCAGTTCAGTTCCGAATCCAATGAGCACCATGAGTCAGTATTTATTCATTAATTGTGAGCAAATTGCAGAAGCATCATTTTTCTATGTTACCATCCTCTGATTAATCAGAAGTAAACCCGTACTGACTTCCTTGTCTCATTTTCCCGCATCAAAAGACAGATCTTAGTCACGTACCATTTCTTTCTTTCATACCTTCCGTGTTAATAAATTACAGTTTATATTTCATGTTTACGTCTTATAGATTACTGTTCATTTTCACAATTTACGTTTCATAATTTACAGTTCATGATTTTGAAGATTTGTAATTTATATTTCATGTTTTACCGTATGCGATTTACATATTTTCAAGTATGAAAAAAATAATTATGCTCAAAATACCTGTAGAGTGTCTTTCCGTCAACTTCAACTTCATCTTATCTAATGGTTCATTGAAACCCTTTTAGGCTATTTCATGTTCACGTTCAATTTTCCTACTTATACGGTGTTAGGTTCCCGCTGAGTATGATTCATGTTACAGCTCAGCTTCTCCCGCTTTTGCGGTGCTAGGTCCGGCTTAGTAAGTCACACGCCCCCAAGTTACGATACTAGTATTTATTTTTAGGGTTTTTAACATATAAAAGAGTTCATGGGGGTGAATAACATATGACAGACGATTCCCATTACGCATGGCAATGCGAGGGAGACGTCCCAATCCTGATCCTTACATATGTAACCTTTCCAGATTGATAATTTTTCATGTTTTACAGTTTCAGTTCATGTTTATAATTTTAGTCCATGTTATCAGTTTGGGGGTACACGATTACAATTACGATTAATAATTACAATATTCATTTTATGTTACAGTTTTCAATTAATGTTATGGTTTACTGTTCTTGATTACAGTTCTTGATTACAGTTTAAGTTTTTAGTTTTCAGTTACAGCTTCAGATCATGTTTACAGTTTCTAAATCAAGATTTCAATTGTTGGTTAAGTTTATAGTTTACAATACAAGTTTACTGCTTACAATTCATGCTTATGATACAGTCATATTCATAGTTTCAGTCTACAGTTTACCACTTCCAATTATGATTTTCAGTTCATGTTATGATTTTCAATTCATGTATACAGGTCTCAATTCAAGTTTATAGTTATAATTCATGTTTGCAATTCTAGAATCAGACTTTCAGTTTAGTACATATTTACATGTTACAATGTTCAAGTCAAGATTATAGATTGCCATCATGTTATCATGTTTTCAAGTATAATTTATGTTGTTGTTATGATCCAAGTTCATAGTTTCCGTTCATGCTTATGATTACGTACATATAAGTTAGGCTTATATAACAAACGTGTTTGAACTTAGAGAGTCTCACAATATAAAGTGTATTGGTTGAACACTTAGGTAATCGATTATTTTTAATAATAAATAATATTTGATATTATAATTATCAACTAAGATAATTAAATGTTATTAGATAACATTAATTATTTACTTTGACCCAATTTGATTAATTGGATTAATCCAAAATTATACAAGGGCTTTATCGTAATTTCATAAATATCTATACCATTTGAGGATATTTTGGTAATTATAAATATGTAATAACATGTTTATTTGACTTGATTTAATTAGATTAAATTAAAGTGGTAGACAAGTAACTGATCCATTAATTAAAATTTATCTTAATTTAATTGGATTAAATCAAAGTGGTAGAAAAATAAATGATCCATTAATTAAAATTTATCTTAATTTAATTGGAATAAATCAAAGTGATAGACAATTAACTGATCCATTAATTAAAATTTATCTTAATTTAATTGGATTAAATCAAAGTGGTAGATAAAAATGATTAGTCACATCTAATTATACATATTTGGATAAATTAGATTAAGCCCACCTAAGATTGATTAGAAGAATTAATTAATTAAAAATTGCCTAAGTTTTGCTATAAATAACAAGCTTGAGCAAGTTTTAATTAAGCTTGAGAAAGCTAAAAACAATCAAGAGTTATAGAAATTAGCTTAAGTTAGAGAATTTTTTAGAGGAGCTTTGGAAGATCTCTACAACATTTCAACTAGGACAAATCAATATTAAATCTTGGAGAAGCTTGCTAGCATTTGAATCAAAATTTGATCTTGAAGTCAAGCTTGCTAACTTTGGAATTTCTCCACAACATTTCAACAAGGAGAAGTAAATTGGATTTTTGAATCAATCCAAAGTTATGTTTTCAATAGTGAGTTTTCATTAGTGAGACATATAGGGCAGAACCCATAAGAACCCATAAGTAGCCCCTTAAACTCTTATCCAACATCTCATTAGTCCATCAAACTTATATTTTCACCCATTATCCCACTGAATTTTTAAAAATCGTGTATCCAGCCCATTTACGTAACGTCGTTTCGCGCGTGTAACGAACAGACCGTTAAGTGAGATTGTTCAGATTTTTTCAATGCCACGTAGACTTTTATAATACATCTCATTAGCCCTCTGAACTTTTATAATACATCTCATTAGGCCCCCGAACTTCAATATTTTACCTATAAGCCTACATAACTTTCAAAAATGATGTTAAAAACTCTTTATAACTACATAAACCATCATTAACACAATCATGTCTTGAAAAAAATTACAAATGGTCTATTTAATTTCATTTGAACATTAATCAACACTACTAAAAAAAAAAAGAAATTTTCGTTTTTAAAAAAAATAGTAAAACACAATTATATTTAATTTTTAATAAATAATTTTAGAATAAAGGTGACATAAAATATTAATCGTCGATAATTTAAGTACCATGAATTTGTGTTTAATATGTTTCGTCACCTTTATTCTAAAATTATTTATTAAAAATTAGATATGATTGTGTTTTACTATTATTTTTTTTTTAAAAAAAATTTCTTTTTTTTCGTAGTGTTGATTAATGTTCAAATGAAATTAAATAGACCATTTGTAATTTTTTTCAAGACATGATTGTGTTGATGATGGTTTATGTAGTTATAAAGAGTTTTTAACATCATTTTTTAGAGTTATGTAGGCTTATAGGTAAATATTGAAGTTCAGTGGACTAATAGGATGTATTATAAAAGTTTAGGGGGCTAATGGGATGTGTTCTGTTATATTTGTACTGTTGGCTGCCACGTCACCAACTCCAAACGGAAAAAATCTGACGTGGACGGTAAACGGAACGGCGTTGCACTGAATGGGTTTGTTACACCGTTTTTAAAAGTTCAGTGGGCTAATGGGTGAAAATAAAAGTTCGGTGGGCTATTGAGATGTCGGATAAAAGTTCAGTGGGCTAATTATGGGTTCTGCCGACATATAGTGATGAATTATGTATTAGATACATAAAACATAGCTTGATGTTGAAATTAGGCTAATTAATCGTGTTATGATACTTTGGAAATATAAACACAATATGCTTGAAATTGGGTTAATTTGTTTATGTTAGACATAGACATAAATTAGAATTTGAAACTCTAGATGAAAGTTTGGAGTTATGACTACCATTCTAGAATCACTTGACCACATTTTGGTGACCTAAAATTGTTCATGAGTCATTTTATTATGAGATTGTATTTTAATTTGTATTTTGATTTAAATAAATGCATAAATATATATTTAGAATATATATATGTTTATTTTATAACAAGTGTTGTGGTTGGTTTTAAAACTAAAATTATTTTGGTTGATTTTAAAATATATTTAAGGTTTTTAGAAAATAATATATATATATATATATATATTATATATATATATTGGCACATAGTATGTTGTTGTGTGCATGCTGCACTGCAACGCAGCACAGAAGCAGCGTGCAATGTGCTTCCCGGGAAACATATGTTTTTTCCGATTTTTTCTCGTTTTGATTTTTCAAACCCCGGGTTTTTCACTAAACACTCGTTATAGAATATGGTATTTCGTTAACATTTTTAAAAATACATTCATGCTAGATATCCACGGGTTAAACTCATTTTCGCTGCCCGGGGCATCAATCGGATCCTAGAGGTTCCACATCCGCCCCAACAGATTCATGTTCATTACTTATGGTATGTCATCACGATTTTGTAAGTTCATATTTTCATGAATCCAATTTTGAAGTGGGATCATTATACAAGTACTTTTATGTTGTTACTTTCATTTCCAACGTTCACTCATTAGATCGATCACACGACTTACTTCCCCACTTCTCATTTTGTGTTGCAGGATTTCAAGCATGCTGAGAACAAGCTTAGGAGAAGATGGATACCACCTTCGGTCATTAGAAGCACGATATTAAGGGTCCACATGTTTAATTATCGATCACGTTAGGCTGCGAGGCTGGATGACTTTCGTGTATAGATAAGGATGTATGAAGTTATTTTCATGAAATTCATATGTATTTATGTATCAGACATACATGTATTCAAGATCAGACAGATTATTTATAAATTATGTCACGTTATGAATGTTCATATCAGAGGTTTATGGAGATAATATCATTGTCTCATGTCGGTCATGTCCTAGTAATTTGGGATGTGACAACTAAATCTTGTTTGAGGAGGAATTGATAACTAGCTTTAATATTTGAAAATACTTCTACTAATCTTTTAATAGAAGTTCTTTATTAATTTATTTTAAAAAAATTGTTTCCAAACAAGTTATGTGAATTTTCAAACTAAAAAAAAAATATTGTTCTTTTTTAGTTTTTCCATTTGTAAATTATTTTATAAAATTCTAGTAATGACTACTCAGTATTCATTGTAAATCACTGTCTAATTATAAATTATAAAACATTATCTTCATAATTTTTAATTTTTTTTTTGTGGAAATTATTAAATATCAACTATTTTTAAGAAAATAAAATATTAAAACTAAATAAATTTATTTGGGTAAATTTGTCTCTCTGTGAGTAGGCAGGTAACATTATTTTGGTACGTACCTGTCCACCTTTCACCAACCTTCTTTCCCTCTTACAAATATATATTTCAAAGTTCAAACATGCTATCTTGGCCTTCATATCTCTCACAAGGTTTTATCAAAGCCTTTCGTTTTACTATTGATGAATCAAATATGATTTTTGAGGTTCTTTCTTTTCTTTGCTTGCATGAGTAAGACCGCGTACATCTGTCCTTCCCAGACCCCATATCGTGTCTGGGCTGCCCATTTTTCTTTACTCACTCTAGCAATGGGCCGGGCCGGGCCGGGCCCGGATGTCTTCCAGGCCGGGCCGGGTTTGGACTCGGGCTTTTTTCTGGCCTGATTTTTTTAAAAAAAAGTAAAAGCATACAAATACAAAACACATTCACACTATATGCAAAGACAATTCACAAATAAATCACAAATTTTATCAATAAATTAACAATTTAAGTACTACAAACAAATAAAAATACTACAAACATATTAAAATATATATATGTATGTGTTTTTTTTTTAAGTTTTGGCTCGGGCCAGGCCAGAGCCAAAAATGGAAAGCCCGAACCGGCTTTCATTATAGGGCCCAGCCCCAGGCCGGGCCTGACCGGGCCCGGACTTTTCTGCCATCCTTACTCACTCACACCGTCGCGCGCATATAAAAATGATAGATAAAAAGACAACCAAAATAAAGTCTCTCTTCATTCCACTCACACATCTCTTCAATGTAAAATGCTATTTTTTCTGGAGATTTAAAGCCAGCTTTTCAGTAACATACAAGAGAAAAAAAAAATTAAAATATTTCTCCAAGAAATGTACTCATGATAATTGTTTTGAATAAACACTTTTGTATTTACTATAGATGACACAAATGACTTGCGTATTCAC